>BSBK01005765.1:0-193508 GCA_027943335.1 Chamaecyparis obtusa
TACTTAAGCCCTTGTCTATTTAGTCTTGTTCTTGCTTTTCCTTTTATGTTTAAGTTTTGTGTTGACTATATATATATCAAATATATACACTAAGACTTATTTATGTATATTTTTATTTATTCTCTCACATGCATACTTATATACATATATGTATACGTATATGTAGACATATATGCATATGTATACATATATGTATACGTATCCATACATATATACACTTTTATGTACATATACTCAGTATAATACATACACATATATTTATTGTACTTGTATACATATGTACATATTCTTTTGTATATATTAGTTGCCTACTCCTTTACACTCATTTATATTTATATATCAATTTTTTTCTCTTTTATGTCAATTCATTTTTGTAGTATATCATTTTTATTTCTCTTGTTATTTCGTTGGGAGTGATGTTTTCTTTTTCCCCCCCTTCTCTAATTGTCACTGGTTGTAGGTCTTGTCACTATGGATCTTCGTGCACCTGTCTTCTCTCTCCCCTCTTCCTCTCTCCCTCCTCTTTTTATTATATGCTAGATCTGCAACATATCATTTTATGTTTCCTTTCTCTCCAGCAGCATCCTAATGATGGATCATGTAGTATGATCTGAAATGTTGATGGTTAAAAAATGCTACACAATCGAATCCAGAAACTGATACTTACATTACTACTAATGTTGTTGAATATGAAACCTTCATTCCAAGTTTTTAATTTGGTGTTAACAAGGGAAAATAGTAATTTCAACATCACTACCAAGATATTACAACAAACTTGCAATTTTTTTCAAGTATAGCTTACAAACATTAGAAATCTTGTGAAGAGTCTTGGTGAGTTTAAGTGTCCTTTTGAAGCACTTTATAAATATTGAATACATCATTTCTTTGTCAAATAGTCTTGGTCTAACAGAACTCCCAACAATTCTTAAACATACTTTATCTGATATGATGAATTCTTAAACAATTAAGGTTGGAGTAGACATAGTTATCACACAGTTTTTTGTGTGGTACAAGGAAGATTTAGCTAGGTCAAATCTTCATTCATGCTAGCAGTCTATAGAATTAAACCTTTATTCAGAATTCATCATATCAGATAAAGTAATTCCGACCAACATGGGAATAGAAGTAAAAAAAAGGTCAAATTTTATACATATATCCCGCCTATCAGCACATTTCATTTTATTTCATTTTGGCATAGTCTGCGAGAGAAGGAGTGTTGAAGGAGGTGGTATAAGGTGGGAAGCTGCACTTGGTCGACATTGCGCTTCTATATGCAAGTAAGTTCGAACCGGTGGTTGAATATCACAGAAGTGCAGACCAGTGAGCAATAAAATCTTCATTTTAAATCTTAACTAATAGATTAAGCATATTATTACTATGCTTAATGTTCCATTTAAATGCATTTAACACAAAAAAAAAAATTACAAAACTGAACCAATGGCATGTTTACAACAAAGGTCTAATAGAACTCCCAACAATTCTTAAACGTGCTTTATCTAATATGATGAATTCTTAAACAATTATTAAAGAATCCATCATACAGATAAAGTATGTTTAAGAATTGTTGGGACTGGTCCTTTGGCGTGTATTAAACAGAATAGAATTTTTAGCATATTATTATCATTCTATTTCTTTGTTGTAAACATGCCATTGGTTCAGTTTTGTAAATTTTTTTGGTGTTAAATACATTTAAAATAAAGGTCTAATTCTATAGACTATTGGTAAGATAAATCTTCATTGTCTTCTGATTGTCTTCATTATATACTAGCATTTAAATGGAACATTAAGCATAGCAATAATATGCTTAATCTATTAGTAATAATATGCTTAATCTATTATGCTTAATATTCTTAATCTATTAGTAATAATATGCTTAATATGCTTAATCTATCTTCTATCACTATGCTCTTATCCTATGTCAAAATGGGAGATTTATGACATGGTATGTATTTATAGGGTCACTTGAGTGATCCAAGGATTTATGTAAGGGTCAAGGACCTATAGGTATATCTAAGTTTTTTATATGGCCATTGATGCCATTATTATCATGTAATTGCACTTCAAAGTGCAAAGATGCCAAAAAGATGTAAAATTGCATTTTTATGCAATTATGGCCTAAAGGGCTAAATGAGGATTTAGTAGAGGTTTAGGGAGTTTAGGGGATTAGGATGGGAACCTAAAACCTTTTTAAAGGTTAAAGATGATGCAAGAAAGATTAAAGTGGTTGAAGTTGACAACTAGTTGTCAACTAGACAACAATGCAAACGAATAACTAACTGTGCAGGTTAAGAAGAAGTTGAAAATCAGTTTGTAAGGGGATTTTAGTCAGTTTTGTACGTGAGTTTTATGGGAGAGGAGTCTTAGAAGTTGTGGGGAGGTGTGTATGGTCCAAGAAGACAATGTAATGAACTACCAAGAAATAAACTTTTAATTCTTTACAAACAGTCACTACCAAGCAATAAACTTTTAATTCTTTACAATACATCATTGCTTTGTCAAATAGTTGGCAAGAAATGATGTATTCAATATTTCTAAAGTGCTTCAAAAGGCTTAAACTCACCAAGAATCTTCACCAATACACCCCCCATCCCACCATCCACACCCATCCACTCATGTCAAGATCTTGTCAAAAATCATGTTGAAATATCCATTGACCTAAATCAAGATCCTTCCCTCTCACTTCCTTCATTACATAATCACTTTTGGAGTATATTCTAAAGTCCTTGAATCCAAGCAAATGTAAGTCAATAACACCAAATATATCACTTAAACTCACCAAGACTCTTCACTAGACTTCTAAGTGATATATTTGGTGTTATTAACTTGCATTTGCTTGGATTCAAGGACTTTAGAATATACTCCAAAAGTGATTATGTAATGAAGGAAGTGAGAGGGAAGGATCTTAATTTAGGTCAATGGATATTTCAACATGATTTTGGACAAGATCTTGTCATGAGTGGATGGGTGTGGATGGTGGGATGGGGGTGTATTAGTCAATGTGATCTGCTCATGAAGACATAGTTTGGTGTTTATATTATTAAACTCTCTATTCAATGCAATATTGATAAGGAAAAGCATTCATTGATTGGTATTATAAGTTTTGATCATTCCATGTACTAATTATATTGTTTTGAAGTCTTAAAATCAAAGAATTTCAGTCCTTTTATTGACTGTTCCTATACAATGCTTGGCATGCAAACAATATTTTCCTTGAAGAACCAATGATTTCCTAGGCTCTATCAAATAGTTGGCAAACAATTATGTATTCAATATTTCTAAAGTGCTTCAAAAGGCTTAAACTCACAAAGACTCTTCACAAGACTTCTAAGTGATATATTTGGTGTTGACTTACATTTTCTTGGATTCAAGGACTTTAGAATATTGACTTTCATGGGGGGTGTATTGGTGCAAGGCACCTAGGCCATTTAGTTTTGCTTTGGGACTTAAATTCTATATTTTTTTTTTCTTTGTAATAAAGGATGTCTTCTAAATTCCTAGACCATCCTATGGTTTGGTTTTAGTCCTTCTTGTGTGGAGGTGTGTATGGTCGAAGAAGACAATGTAATGAACTACCAAGCAATAAACTTTTAATTCTTTACAAACAGTCACTTTTCTGCTCGTGAAGACACAGTTTGGTGTTTATATTATTAAATTATCTATTCAATGCAACATTGATAAGAAAAGCATTCATTGAATAATTTTTTATCATTCCATGTACTGATTATATTGTTTTGAAGTCTTAAAATCAAAGAATTTCAGTCCTTTTATTGACTGTTCCTATACAGTGCTTGGCGTGCAAACAATCTTTGTTGGAAGATGTGGCCCTAACTCACATTTTCACCATTGGGATTCAATGCCACTGTGTGAAAGGTGATGAGTTAAGGAAATGCTTTATAAGAGTTCAAAAGCTCAGAGTTGGGAAGGTTAGTTTTCTTTTTGAACAATGATGCCCTAGGTTGAATATTTTGCATGTATTCAACCAGACAAGTTGAAACTCGACTGTAGCAGCAGACAAAAACCATGTGGGATCAAGTTGTTGGATGAATTGTTCCCTTAGAGTTCATGGGATTTCCATATATTAACAAAAACTTAAGACTGTTACAGCCGGATAAACACAAGAATTAACACCAAGCGTACAGATTTTCAAAGCAAAGTAGATTTTCAAAGAATAAACACAAGTAAAACCTACTAACTCATTAACACACCAAACCAAGCAATGAAATAGCAGAAAATGAAGATTTTATTGCTCGTCGGTCCGCACTTTTGTGATATTCAACCACTGGTTCAAACTTACTTGCATATATGTACACGGTGTCGATGTAGTGCAACTTCCCACCTTTAACCACTGGTTGAACTTACTTTCATATACGTGCGCGGTGTCGATGTAGTGTAGCTTCCCACCTTATACCACCTCCTTCAACTCTCCTTTGCTCATGGACTATGACAAAATGAAATAAAATGAAATGTGCCGATAGGCGGGATATATGTATAAAATTTGAGTTTGTTTTTTTACTTCTATTCTCGTGTTGGTTAGAATTACAACCACTCTTTAGGGTCGTAATTCTGACCAACATAGGAATAGAAGTAAAAAAAAATCAAATTTTTCTTCTATAAACCGACCATGGGAAATCATTTTATAGCTTGGTCGGAAATGTTGGTCTAAAAAGTGGGTCAAATGTACTAGTGAATCTTGTGGTTCCTCAGATTGTGTCCAAGGGTGTGGAGGAACATCACAAGTTTTTCTTCTATCTTCAAGTGTATCGTATCTGTCAAGCTTCCTTTTAGCCTTAGGATACTAGCTAGATGAAAAATGCTCCCCTACTCATGCAAATCTGATTATGACAATCCACATCATTGGAATGAATAACCATTCTATAGAAAGAATTTCCTTTTCTTATTCATTTACCCATTTGTGCACTGCCTTCTTAGGCTAACAGTACTTTGGCTATGGCAAGAAAAGAAAGAAGAGTTGTGAGAAGATGAGAATATGTGGTCTCCATAGCTATGCATCCTAGAACGTCAATATTCTCAATAGGATCCATCAATGGCCTGAAATGTGGACAAACACAACAATTTGAGTGAGGAGATATCCACTATGAAGCACAAAGATAAAGCGTACATTAGTTACTGAAACCACATATGTATGTATCTCATGAATTTGTTAGTCGTGTTGCATTAAGTAGTTTAAGAAAAGAAATCAACAGAGACACATTTGATATGGATATATTTGTTGTACAATATACTTGAGTGTTTCCTGTTTGTAGAATTAGTAACATTTGAGAATGATCAAGGATCCTTTTCTAAATTGTCTTGGATTGTTTGTGCTCAATGATGGATTGAAATTCTATCCAAGGCATTAACAATTCCACCTAAGATACTCAAATGCTCCCAAATCAAGTTTGTATTTCCACCCAAAAGGTGAAAATCTTCTCTCAGGTGTCAATTAATAGGGTCGACTTTCTACATTCTATAACATTCTTATTACTATATTATATATTTTAGAATTGAGATAATATTATGAATTTATAAAATAACATTACAATTAGAATATTATATTAAATTAACTTATTAATAATAAATAATTTCAATAATACTAAAAGGAGTCTTTAAAGGCAACTCAGATTGGAAGGTACAAGATGTGTAATCAAATATGAAAAAGGGAAGTGTGGGTGTGATATCTAAAAAATTGAGACTTGCCACCAACAATGAAGTAGAGGCTGAGGCATTGGCAATTGGTGTAAAGATGTGCAAATCAAAAGGATGGGGTCATATTGATATTGATTCTTATAGATGGGAAAATCAATATCGATTCTTATAGATGGGAAAATCTAGGTAATTTATTAGAGGGAGGTGCTCTTCATAAGCCAGGGGATAATGAAGTGACTTGACGTATGACAAAATTGGATCTACTCTATAGCTCTTCTCAGGTAATGAAATGCTCTGAAGCCAAGAGAAATAAATACTAGAAAGAGTTGCATAATTCTTAGGCTCTATACTAGAATTTTTAACCTCGAATCCCTAATAAGCTTGAGCATTCCATTGAGCCTCATCAACTAAAAGAGAAACTGAGAGTGATTGTATGAATGATGTACAATGTTGATATGGTTGATTTTGTTCTCAGAAATTACCAAACGGATAAACTACAACATAGTGAACCATGTCCAAACTATGAACCACCCAATGCAAGAATGACACTAAAATTACACATATCCAAATTTTTGAAACTATATTTAAACCAAATTCTCAACATGGAAAAATTTTCATAGAAATAGAGGACCATGAGCTGACCATGAGTGGAAAGATTCATCCAAGAGATGGAAGATCTGAAGAAAATACAAGGGTGCTACCTCAAAAGAGGATGTTCATTTCATAATTAACATGTATACAATATCATATAGCAACAATATGATAAAAAAAATCATACAGCAATAGTAAATAAATAAAACTATTAGAACTATTTGATTTTTTACCAGTAACGTTTCAATCACTTTATTTGATCCTTTTCATGAGTAGTTTTTTTAGAGGAATCAATTACTCTAAGCTTAAGGCTTCACTCACACTCACCTTCCACCTCCACCATCTTTCAAAGTACCCATGAACCTTCAAATCTTACATGACTGTTAGACCAAAAAGCTTAATTATGACTGAGTTGATATTGAAACCTATTTGATCAATATAAGCTCCTCTATATGTGGAAATATATTGTTGTGTACCATCTAATCATAAATGTCTCACATCTTGTATCACAAATATATTAGTACATAATCACAAAGATATGGAAGCACAAAAATGTACGTATACACATAAACCCTACCAATCTCCATCATACATGTGCTAGTTTCAACCAAAGAGAGAACATTTTTGCAGCGTTTGAGAATAAGTAATTCATTTTCTTTTAATCAAGAGTCAATTTTCATAATATGGTGTGGTATCCCATGAATATTTTCAAGTATTAGATGATCCTTCAAGCTTTCCTTCTCTTCAGATTAAGAGTGATTCAGAATGTGCAAGTGCTAGTCATCTTGGAAGAGAACATGGGCCTATGCATGCAACACAATCGGGGCATCCAAGTTAATCCCATTGGGGCATCTCTTACCCCAAGTGTCCCTTTGATGAACAAAAAGTGTCTCTCATACAACTTTTCTAATTTTATCCCAAACTAGAACTAGAACCATGACTTTTATTAAACTTATTTCATAAAAGATAATAAGAATCTAGAATAAATAGTTTTTATAGCAAGGGGTTATTTTGAGAATTCTATTACATGGAGATAGGGACAAACTTGATGCTCAAAATAATTATGATATTTATGACTAGTGTCATTATAAGTATATCCAAAAACAAATAGATTGTATGTATTATAGAAGTATGTTTCTTTTTGTTTTATCTTGATATTAATTATTTCTTAAATGGAACCCTACTTTCAAAAAATTATTGTATGCACTATATTTATATATCCAAGTCTTTTTAAATAGATATTTGAGAGATTTTAGTTTGCAAATCTGTATACTATAATAACTCAAGAATTTAGTTGAGATGAAGACACCTGTAAAAACTTTAAAATGCAAGTGTGTTGTAATCTATTTCAAAATTGGATGGTTTTGAGGTGTGTGATTTTTCTTCCCAAAACAAAAGTTGTTTATGTTTATGTTATTTCATATGGATTCCAACATGTCTCTATAGGTATTAAATTGAAATTTGTATAACATTCCTATCAACATATATAATATAAACTTCTTCACAAATTCACTTCGTGTTAAAATAAAATATCGCATATACATTAAATAGAAAGCTAAATTTTAGTAGAAAGCACATTCACAATATGAATTGTGGATGCTTTGATAGAATTATGTGGATAGAGACAAATGCAAGTAAAGTATAATTTAAAGCATCCCCTTTCTACCAATGAAGCAATTTTCCAGATTAAATAAAACTAGGAGATCTACAACATTTATATTTGAAGTTCAAACCAGACATGTAGCATTTAAATCTAATATCATGAGACTGCATAGGATTTCAATAGTTCATCATCGATGGAAAGCCCAAACCGCCACCAGAAATCACATATAAGTCAAAAAACTGTTTGGAAAAGCCAGAGGATGAGCAAGCTTTTTCACCCAAGAGTATAACATGTTTCTCAATGAAAAGTAATGATACAGAGTCAAACATCATAACATAAATAATGTTATGTATATAGTTTACCCATCACCAGATGAATTAGTAGAACTATATAACATAGACACAAGAAAACATATTACAGTCCGTCTTCATATAACTTTACATCTAGGGAAAAATGCTTGATGTTAGGCATTAAGAACCCTGGACTTCCTTAGTGCAGTGTTAGGTTGAAATCAAAGATTAGACTAACAACTGTAATGCATCTGCAGTGCTCCACAACCTAACTTATCCATATTTCAAAGCTTCAGATCATCCATGACATGTCATCTGATTTATGGGCCACCATAATGTAGTGTGAAGATTTCAAGTTATAACCAAGGTAACTATTTTTACAAAGGCATGGGTTGTTTTAACCCTAGGATATTTTATGTTACAGACACTGTTAAGCTGCTTTAAGAATTACAATTCTAGCAATATCCTAAAGCCTAAAGAAGCTAATGATCTACTTAGGAAATCTATTTTTGATTATGGAAAATAGGTTTTGATGGGGCCCTGAAACCCTATAGAACTAAAAGATAAACATAGATAAAATGTTTAAAGTATCCACAACATAATAGCCATAGGCATAAACAATAGCTCCCCAAAAGATAGCAAGAAAAAACCAGAAAAAGAAAACAGGGAAGCAAAACAAAAAACCAGGCACGGGCCAAGCCCAAGAGTACAGCTCAGGCAAATTCTCTGAGAATTTCCGCAGCATGAATCTCTAGCTTAGACACTCTTCCAGCAGCCTCCTAAAGGTCAGAAAGATCTTTATCAGGTTCCTAGATGTCCTTTTTCATTGTGCTAGATCTGGTCCTCTTCCTCAGTCCTTCCTCGGGGGACTTATCTTTACCACTGTTGGGAGATTGGTCTTCCTTCTTGCTACCCCTGTTTTCCTCAATTTTGTTTATCAGCACCTTTATGTTGTCATTAGAAGCTTTAAGAATGTTATGGCTTTGCTCTGCGATTTTCTGCAAGGTGCCCTCGATGCTCTGAAATATCCTCTTCACTTCCTCCACTCTATTTTCCATATCCATCTCCTCCTTGGTATTCCTATTTTTAATGTTGCAATTGTCCTTCTCCAATCTACCCACTCTGTACTTTAGCTCCTAGATTTCATGGTAGGTCCATTTAGTGGTTCTATAGCTATCAATAATTTTGTTCTTTGCATTATTAAGCACATCCATCTATGGGTTCTCCTTAGTTGTGTCGCTCAGAATAACAAGGGCAGGATCAATAAGATCTTCCATTTGAATTTTTCCATCCTTATTCTCCTTAACCAGAGTTTTCATCATCTCTCTCTTGAGGCCCATCCTCACAAAGACATTATCAAAATTCCTCCAAACCACATTCCTGTCTTTGCCTGAGATATTGCAAGTGTAATGGCCAGACCCATACTCTTCAAAACCCTTCTCCTTCTCTTCCCTGCTCCCATGATTCTCCTCTTCCTCCTCATTGTCATTCCCCCCCTCTTTCCTTTCCTCCTTGGCTTCCTTATCAATGTCTTCCCCTCTTTTTAGCCTCCTGAAAGGCTTGCCAGCAGAAACCTCCTCTCTATTGGCAGGCATCTTGATAGTAATGTTTCTCTTTCCTCCCTTCCTCTCCTTATTTTCTTCATCTCTTAAAATGGTATCTTCCTCCCCATCAACACTGTCACTCTCTGTATCCATGCCCTGTGCCCCCTTATTGTAGTCTCTGTCAGACGAGATCTCAATTCTCTGTTTAGGGTAGGGAGTCTCCTTTTTCTCCTTTTTGATTTTCTTTTTCCCCTTATTGGTTTGTGGGGTAGCCTCCTCATCTGTATTCGAGTGCATATTTTGGTTGTCCTCAGTATCAGACGGGATATAATCTTCTCCCAACTCATCTGACTCACCTTTACCCTCCTTGCCCACCTTCTTATTCCTAATTTCTTTCCCCATAGACCTAGCCTTAAAAAATTCATAAATTAAAAGCAAAAGCCCCTCATGGAAAGCAGGATTGCCAATGGACTTCTCCCTATAGTCATTGATATTCTCATTAATAGACAAGTATAGGAAGAAAGGGATTGAAATTTTCACCCCATACCTAAAATGATTAAGAAGCACAAAATGGTGGGTGTATAGGCAGTCGAATCTTGTATCCAGGGAGATGTATTTGATAATAACCCTCAACACAAACCTCCATAGCGGCTTGATAGATCTCGGCAGGTAGTAGGTGCTTTTCTTCACTAAAGCCTTCTTTTCCTCCACCTCCTTGGTAAATTCGATCATAGCCTGCCCAGAAATTTTTCTATCTCTGTAAAAAAATTTCCCAATAATGGGAATCCCCGTCACCACATAGATAACCTCCTCTGTCACCGTGAAATCAACCCCATCAATTTTAACAATCCCCTCATTCCAACTCTTAACCATGAGATGCGTAACAGAGGGTTTCCACCCATGAAGCCGGTCGATGAAATTGGTGACTTCGCCTTTTTTCAAAATGCTCCACACCTTAGAGTGCCTACGCCACTTATCGGCTTCATCCTCAGGTTCCCTCTTGTGTCTTTCCCCCACCATTTTTTCATCCTTTCTACAAAATATTCTCCTGGTAGTGATGTCTTCTGAAGCTTGGTTCCAATTGTTGTGAATTGTATTCGCGAAACTTCTTTTAGCCTCATGTAAATTATAACCAAAATCTAGCCTCAAAGTGTGCTGAAGAGTTTTGATGAGGCACGTAACGTACTTTGTCTATCGTACTTACACATCATATTTTGACACCTTTCCCAAAGAACATAACCATTCATAATTAACATTTAATGTTTCCCACTCTGCCCGGGATCCTCTCCCTTTCTATCAAATCTAAAATTTCTAGTGGAATATTATATCCGTCCATCTATCTTTTCATTTCATCATTCTTGACTGCCCAGTTGGCTAGCCTGTCAACCACTTGATTAGCTTCCCTATACTCATGAGCCACATAAACATTATCAAAGGACTTAAGGATCTGAATGCTCTCTTCAATGATATTCACAATCGTCCACGTAGGCTCATTCTTCTCATTTAGATAGTCTATTATATTCTTCGAATCTCCTTCCAGCCATAGTTTTTGACTCCCATGTCACGAGCTAGTTTGATGGTTTGATGTGCCACAATCGCCTCTGCATAGTGATTAGTTTGCAACCCTGGAGGAGCAAAGATAGTAGCAATTCTTTTGCCGTGGGCATTTCTGATGATTCCACCCACCCCAGCCTTACCAGGGTTGCCTTTAGCAGCCCCATCGAAGTTAGCTTTACACCAACCCTCAGGTGGGAGAGTCCATATGCAATCTTCCCTCCTATTTCTATCAATTTCCTTAGTGCTAAGAAGAGGGTTACAACCTTTATTGATAGTATAGTTCTCTACCAGAGCATTAAGGGTTTTGTGGAAGATAACTTTAGCATTAGTTTCTTTTTCCCTAAAAATTATGTTATTCCACTCCTTCCACACTCCCCAACAGACATGAGGCAAATTCCAATCCCACAAGTCCTTATTCACATCCCTGATAGCCCCACGGTGTCGTTGTTGAAAGAGATTAGTAGTGTTGTTAGGAAAACACCAAGTCACCTTGAAAAAAGATAGGAAATGAGACCATATGTCTCTGGTGAAGTGGCAATGAATAATGATATGGTCCACACTCTCATTATGATTTTTGCATAGAATGCATCTGTTAGGCATCATATGCCCCCTCTTGGTAAGGTTGTCCACCGTTAGGATTCGATTTTGGAGCATTATCCAGAAAAAAATATTGATTTTAGTAATAAGGCCAGGATACCAGGTGCTGGCCCAAATAGGAATAGTTTCAATGTTTTGCATGGTTTCATACCCCGAGGCAATAGTGTAGTTGTTGGCCTTAGTCTCCCCCCAAACAATAGCATCCTTGTTGAGGGACAGAGGGATGTACATGATCATGTCCATCAGCAACTTTAGCTCCTGAGACAGCTCGGTCAAATTCACCCATTCATTATTGACCCTATAGTCTCTCACTCTACAACCATATATTTCTATGCACCTATTAGCCCATCTGTTATATGGCTCGATGTTCCATAAGGGCCCTTGTCTTAGCCTATCATCATGCTAGAAATTTATGTCTTCGCCATTGCCTAGTTTCCATTTCACTTTCTCAGTGGCTAAGCCCTTAGTCCTCAAAATGCCATTCCAGATGTTGGATCCCCTTGGGTCATAGTCCCTACTGATGAACTGTTTGAAATTGATATTGACAACATATTTATCCTTCAAAATATCCCTCCATTCCCCTGTTGAGTTGAAAATCCTCCATATCTGTTTAGCTTGCAGAGCCCTATTGAACCACTTCAGATTTCTAATCCCCAGTCCCCCCTGCAATTTGGGTCTACAAATAGTCTCCCAAGCCACCAGCAGGTACTTCTTATTACCTTCAATCCCAACCCACAAAAAGTTCCTCTGAATGGACTCCAAAGTATCAGCCACTTTGGTAGGGATTGAGAAAAGGCTTAAAGCATAAGTAGGCAAATTCTGAAATGTAGATTTGATCAGAAGCACTTTACCAGCTTGACTTAGAGTGATGCCTTTCCAACCAACCAGCTTTCTATTGAACCGATCAATGAGATTATTCCAAAAGAGGTCTGGTGGTTTGGTTCCCAGAGGGAGCCCCACATACGTAGAAGGGAAAGAGCCAATACCACATCCTAAAATGTTAGCTATTTTCCTCTATCTGGTCTTAGGGGTGTTAATAAAGAAGACCGAGCTCTTACTCCAGTTAATGAGTTGTCCCGCAGCGTTGGTATAGGTATTGAGAATAGACTTCACATTTCTAGCTTCTTTCACTGAAGCCTCTCCCCCTAAAATGGTATGATCCACGAACTATTGATGGGAGAATATAAGGGGCCCGGAAGAAGGTTTTAACCTAGTGATTTCTCCTCTGCTCCTTTTTTCATGAAGAAGTCTTCCTAGGCATTCAGCCACTACTTAGGAAATCTGTTAATCTTTAGTAGAAAAAATGATTTTATTTTAAGCTAATCTCATTTATTTGATGGTGCTAAACAACCCTAGGTTGAGCATTACAAAAGTCCATCGTTATCCCAACCCAATAACTGAAAAGAAAATAGTATTTTATCTTATACCAACAAGCATGAAATAGCTCAACTAGATATGGATTTTGATACCATCTCTCTAAAAAATGCTTAGGTAATGCAGATAATGGGAATACCTTACTATGTTTTGTAACTTGAGCATAATTTGCAAGAAAAACAAACTTGTAAAGGAAACCAAGTAGTCCACAGGCAAAGTATATTGGTATTTGCCCTAGAAAATCCCAATTGGTTTACTATTTTCTTCTATCATAAGCATGAAGAAATATAACCCTTATTTAGAAACATCCCATTTATCTGTCAAGGTAATCACTCAAAAAAACTCCCAGATATTCCTTTGCCTTGCCCCTATGAGCATCACTTACCATTCATGTTAACACAGCTAAATCCAAGAAAATCGTGTTGCATAAATTAATTATAATTATAAAACCAACACCCAATCTACTACAATAAAGCCAGCAAATAGACACCCAAAACCACATTGGAAGCAACTAATTGTAAGGTATGAATCGCATTCCCTATTGAAATATCTTGCCAAGAAAAGCTTTGAAGTGTATATTTGTAAAACTAAACACCCAAAGAAACAAATTCTGAGCAAAGAAGTAGACAATTTGATAGGTCTTGCTTTTCGACATTTAGCAATAAAGCAAGATAAAGCTTGAAAACTTTTATAGAATAAAACTGAGAAATCCAATTCAATAGCGATGAAAAAAATAAATAGATCCAATTCCTCCCAATTCCATCAAATTTAAAGCGCATTCAACATTAAAAATCGTATTTAGAAAGAACACTGACCCGATTGGTACTGAAATGGGTCTTTCTGCTACGAGATGAGGAATCTCAAACATGATCTTGGTGATATACAAGATGGATGGGTGGATGTCCTGTGGGAATATTGTGTCTGTCTAGGTTGGTTTCAAAAGCACAGAGATAAAAATAGGCAGTGCAAAGATGAAAAAGAGGAGAAAATCCATGAGTAGAAACCTTATTCACAATACCTAAAATCAACCTGAAATCTGATGGACCCGACAGCAAATTAAAATTTGCTTCACAAAAATCCAAAATCAGAATATGATTTCAAATTCCACCTATTGGGTGGGAAGATAGTGCTACCCATTTTAGTGCCAAAACCGAATTTTGGTTGAGGAATCCTGAATTGCAATTTAGACAACCAAACAATGGATTAGGCAAAAAAGTGGAATTTCTGCACCCAATTCCGCCCCAATTCCACTAACCAAATAGGGCCTAATGCAATTGTTAAAGGCAAAGCAGAAGATGGGCACATTGACAAACTGATGGAGCCGGCTATGCATCCGACAAATTCCCCCAGCCCTCATGCATCCATCCCACTCCACACATGCATGTGAGCTCCCATCCCAATGACTATGTCCAATCAGGTCCTTCATCAGTGCATGTCAGATGTGCTCTGATTTATTTTATTATGCTACTTTTTCGTTGATTTCAAAATCATTATTTTATATATTGGTTGTGTTATATATGTTAAGTGTGTAATATATATTTTTTATAATATATTTTTGTGACGGTTAATATTATTATTATTATTATTTAAATAATAAATTGTATATTATATTATTTAATTTTTTTATAATTATAATTTAAATATTATTTATAATATATTAAACATTAAAAATATTAATTAGCTGTGTATGTTTAAATTTGTAAGAAAATATTGATTATTTATAATAATTAAATTAAAATTTTGTATAAATATTATAATTTAATACATAAATATTAATTATATTATAATATATTATTTATATTATCCATTTTAATTAATATAATATGATTAATATTTATAATAGAGAATTTTACATTTATAGTAATTTTAAATATATAATGTGAATAAGAATTTTAATATTGCATATAGAATAAATTTAACATTTATATATAATGTCTAAGAATTTTTTTTAAAAAATTTTAAATCTCTCTAATCATTCAATCATCACTATATAAATTAAATAATATTATTGTTAAATTTTCTATACAATATATTTTTAAAAATTATTAAATTAAATATTATAATATAATAATAATTAATATATTAAAAACATTTAAATATATATATCTTATTAAAAATTAAATTTTATTAATATGCCTCTCCATAAAGGAGGGTAGTGGCTACCCTGGCATAACATTCTATTTAAAAAAAAAAAAATACCAAAGTGTCCTCCTTGGTAAGATGTGTTTTAGTTTACTTCAGTAAGTCCAAAAAACTCTTTAAATTTTTTTTTAACTTCAAACTTTTTTATACTTACATTCTAAAGAAGAAATTTAATCTAAGAAGTTTTTTACAAAAATTATTTTGAATTTTTTATAATTAAATAATAAATTAATAGATCAATAGAATTTAATTTTTTTTAGTAGTATTTATATATTATTTTTTATTATATTAGTAATTTTCATAAAAATATTGTATGAAAAATTTAGTAAAAAAATGTTGTAAAAAATATTATATATATATATATATATATATATATATATATATATATATATATATATATATATATATATATATATATATATATATATATATATATATATATATATAATTTATATGTTGAAGTTTTTTTGATAAATTTTGATTTGATTTCAAAATTTAAAATTTAAATATTATTATTAATAGTAAATAGGTACATTGAATTGGTAAATCCTTCTTTCTTCTAATGTAGAGTAGATCAATCTTCCTCATCAATATATAAGTTAATTAATATATTTGCTACTTTCTGGATATATTTTCTTAAACATAGATTTATATCATTATTTTTTTTAAAAAAATTTCTAAAATTTAAATATTAATTCTTCAATTCACATTCACTAATTAAATAAATTAAATTTTTCTAATTTTTCTGTAATTGAAATAGTTATTTTTCACAAATATATATTAAAAATAACAATTTTCACTAATAGATATACATATATATTTCTCTAGAAACAAATAAATAAATGTAATAATTATAATTTATTAAATATCTTTAAAATTAAATTGTAGTATTTTAATTCTTTTGACAAAAGATTTTATATTCTTTTAAGAAATATAAATTATTAAAGATATTTTTTAATATTAATAAAAACTTAGTATAAAAAAAATTTTGAATAAAAAAATTCTTTTAAATATTCTTTTATTAATGCACCACATTTTGTACTTTTTAGAAATATTTGTCTAAATAGTTATTACTATAATATTGTAAAAATACTAAGTTAAATCAACAAATATAATAAATAAAAAGTTATAAAAGTAATAAAATAAATTATTTTAGAAAGTAATAAAAATTTATCACATAATATTTTCTTGTCTTCAAATTCCATAAAAATAAATTACCTAAATATAAAAAATTTGTAATTCCATAAAAATAAATTACCTAAATATAAAAAGTTTGTATTTCTTTAATTACTGCAGGCATGTCCAGTCATTTCACTAGGTCCTACTCGTACAACAGTTCATTTCATTTAGTTTATTACTGCACAATAATTACTATCTAAAACTGCACAGTACTGTTTTGCCCACGAAAGCACTGACAGATACGGTATGGATGGTCTGGCCATGCATGGTAGTGGGGCGGGTAGAATTTGTTGGCTGCATAGCCGGCTCCCAAACGGATTAAGTTGATTTAAAATCTACTTGCAACATTCAAAATTTTCAAAATCTCCAACATCCGGTGCTAAGGCAATAAAGAGGTAGACACTCTTTCCAACGTTGCACTGAAATCAGAGAGAAAGGTCGAATCGATTGTCTTTTTTGACCGTACCATGAACAAGTTGGAATCGTGATTTCAAGAGGAAATGCAACCACAGAAACTCTGAGCGATTGATGGTTAATACGTGCGAGGTGGAAGGCATTCAAGAACCATCTTTATGCTTCCTTCAAGATTTCATGGCCGAGGCTATGGTAGAGTGGTAGTTGGGATATTTGTAAGTCAGAGATATCCGTGCTTCTTGTGGGGAGAATGAGCCTGCAAAGAAGAACGCAAAACATCATTCGGGACGCCCACCAAAGAGCTTCAAGAAAGTATATATATATATAGTAGTATAAAAATGAAACAACACTTATATGGTTAGTGCTTATTTGAAAAATAAAATTTACATTTATAATATATATTTTGTGTTGGTTGATATTAGTATTAAACAACTAACTTTTTTTTTTAAAATGGTTTATTGACAAACTGATTAAGTTGATTTCAGATGTACTTGCAACGTTCAAAAGTTTCAAGCAAAGAGCCAGGTACAAGAATAATTGCACCCATATAAACTCCCACGCAGCTAAGCTCCCTACAAAATGTATCATTGACCAAATTTGAAAAATTAGAAAACACAACAGATTTTACAAAATTCTCAACATCTATTCTTCACGACGAAGCTAAGAAGAGGTAAGAAGAGGTGTAGGAAACACACCAAATGGACTTGGTGAAAGGTCTTATGAAACTTTCAAACAAATGCAACTGGCAGATGTAAACTGTATAGCCCGATTCACCAACCTTTGCCAGCCTCCTCGCTGCCTGTGATAAAATGGGAGGTTTTGAAAATCTTTGGCCAAAGCAACTGGCAGTCATGCGATTTCTAACCCTAACAGAGGTCTGAAATCTCTATTCTTTACGGCTCTGCATCTTGGTTTTGAAAACCAAGAAACGTATTAAATATGAACAACTCGCCTGATGTGCAAAACGTATGCTTTCTGCAATTTTAAAGTGAACAAGGCAACTCACCTGCTTTGCATACAAGAAACCATTGCAGAGGTTGCTATCTGTGCATTATGTTTTTTATTTTTATTTTTTAAAACTCTAAAATTTATATTCATATCTTCAACTGCTTCAACCAGAAAAGTTTTCCCATATGTAAAATCGATGTGAGATATGATGAAATCGGTGGAGTTTCCACCAAGAATAGCCTATCGGCTAATTAAAAATATATAGTTAGTTGGATGGTTAAACGGTTACCTTTGCAAGACACCTCTCTCCCACTTGATCTATGCTTCTATAAATTGTTATCCACCAATGCTCTATCTTACATGCCCAAAAAATGATTTTCAAGAAATTAATTAACATGTTCTATACTTGGTTTTGACAAGAAAAGGGTGATAAAGATTAAATTTCCAATGATGGATTGGCAAATGTGTCTCCCTAACGATCTAAATTTATAATGTCGAATGTGTCGACCCTAGTATGTGATAAGGCATGTTGGAAAATGTAAAACAAACTTAAGATGCTACAGAGTTCTTTTCTTCAAAGGAAATATTAGAAAATGTGAACTTGTTACTCAACGATATAGAATAATATGAGAAAAAGGTGAAGCCCTTTCTACGAAGAGACATCTTTTGGAAATGTGGTATTAAGAACAATTTAGCCAGTTTTGGATAGATGCCTGGTTGCAAAGTTCTCTATTGGACCTTCATTACTCCATTGGAAAACCTTAAACAATTGGCTTGTGCAAGGTGGGGAATTAAGCTTTATTGTTATTGGAAGAAAAGTTAAATATCTTTTATTCACTAACAATAGAAGGATAAACAACATTTAAATTCAAGTCAAGTGCCAAAGGAAAAGTGACTAATATCAGAAATCAAACTTTTTCGCTTAAAATATTTTCCAACAAGGATTGACTTTTCTTTTCCAATTTTAGTTAAGGTATCAAGTTTTAGCTTGGAAGATCCTGTGTCAAAAATTCTAAGATAGGATGAGCATATGAGAACAAAAGGCATGGAACAATGTGTAGATTTTCCTTAGAGTAGTGGTGCATAGGAAAGCCATTAGAAGCGACAATACCCGAAAACGGGCCTTTAAGAATTCTCTATTAATCAAATTATAAGAATGTGTAGTTGAAAATGTTAATAATCTTTTATGAGATGTACATTTTCCTGAGATAGTTGTTTTGGTATTCTTCAATACCTTACTTTTAATTGGTTTTTCCCAACTATCCATTTTGTAAGCTAGGATTTGATATGAAATTTGAAATCATGGAACATTTATGGAATATGATATCAACATGGTGGATTCATCCTTGTGAAGAAGAGAAATGTTTAGATTTTAGAGGCAAGAGCCACTTTGTTGAATAGGAAAGCAAAAAGGAAAGGAGTTATTACAGCCAGCCATCTGTTTTTGTAGTTACAGATGTTTATAGTAATATAGGACTAGCTCGTATACCTTGTGGGAGGCACCCAGCTGTACTACAAACGAGACGTACATACCTTATTCCTCATGGAATTTGAACTTACAATCTTTCTTTCAAGAACACAAGTTCTCCACTACTAGACCAGCTCAGACTGTACTACAAACTAAAATAATTTGATTCTTGAAACTACAACCAATTTAAGCCTCTCATAGTTTAAAGTGATGGGGATGCTGAAAAGCACAACCTACAGAAGAAAAAGTACAAAATATAAATGAATTTCTGCATAAACTCTTTTCAAACATATTCATTGCCATTTTAAAATGAAAAAGATTAAATCTCAACATAGATCCTCGAAGTAATCAATATGACACATTTTCTGCCTTCCATTCTGAACAGTGCTTTAGGGATCAGTCCTAGTTTTTTATGGTTCTTTCCATGCTTTACAAGAATAAAGAATGCATAAACTTAACCAAACGATTAAAAAGCTGAATTTGCATTCAATATATTTAGCCAGATGATGTGCTGGAGATCCAGAAAATTCTATTTAGGATGTTTAAGAGCTGGTCTTGAACCAGTAAGAATTGCTTCAGTTGAAAGTAAATTTAAATTACATGACACAAGTAATTTATTCACTCAAAATTATTTCAAAAAATGTTCACTACATATTTGAAATAGTTCCTTGAATTGAGAATCGCTGCTTCCACCCGGAATACAGAAAAACAGATTGACAAGGTTTTATAAATTACAACTGCAAGTAAGAAATATTAAATATTCTATATTCCTATAAGCATGTGCAATATAATCTATACAAACTGATTTTTTCGGTCTAAAACTGACACAGATTTCCACGGATATTATCATACTTACCATGCTTTTCCTCTGTTGTAGATCTGCCATTGCCCTACTCTTGAGCGCTGCAGGGCCTCTATAATTGATCTGTGTTGGTTGTCCGTAGCCATTAGCTATCATAACATACTGAGCTCTTCAATGTTGGGTTGGATACATTTTACATACCAAGATATTTGGTGCATTTGATCTCAGTGGATACATAAATGAAAATGAATAAACAAATACCAAAAAGGAATAAGAAAACCTTTAGTTCCCATGGTTATATGACTCAAGGTCAGGTACAGGAATTTAAGTGGGAGTCACAAAATTCTGGCGAAAATTGGAGACTCGTGAATATGCCATTTTTCTTTATAGGTGATACGTAACAGGCCATTTTTAAATGTGCTGCTGCATGCAGGCATGAGATTTTACAAATTGAAACAAAATGTATAGAAAAGTGGGAGATCTTATAAGTAAAGAACAAAAAAGGAATACCAGTGACTGTCATTAACAAATTTCCAATTTCAATGCTCTGATTCTAGTCAACAAGAGGAAATTATTGGTGCAAAGATACAATCTCTTTTTATTCCCTTTCAAAACAGAGCATCTTCAAACAGTAAGAGAATTACAGGTTAGAGAAGAGTATTCATTCATCATCCAACTATCAAAATGCAACTACTACTGAATCTATGGATGGTGAAGGAGCACTTCTAAATTTTTTTATGTAGACCAAGCCTAATAAAAGGAATGCAAACTGTCACTACAAACACTCTGTTTTTCCTTTCAATTGCAAGACTAAAAAATGTAAGATGAAATGCAAAATTTTGATATACGTTGAAACTATCTCTAAAAAAATTATGTTTTTCCCTTTACTTGCAAGACTAAAAAATGTAAGATGAATACCATATTTTGATATACCTTGTATTCAATCATTCTATGCATACGAGACTAATAACATGAAAGAAATGTATAGTTAAAAACGAAATATTAATAGAAGAGCAAATAGTGAAAAAGTTTCCAATAAAAAGTACATTTACATGCAAAATATACAGAGTATAAAACCTTCTGTTCAGTTTTACCATGGCACAGCTTCTAGTACTACTGCAGAGCTTCATTGCCATACCATATAATCATCACGTCTTCTTTTTTGCCATTCACATCATCTAGAGAAGTGATCACTTTACGACAATATCACCACATTCTTGTCATCCCACAGCTCTTTCTTTGGACACTTTGTCAAATGACACGCTTGTGTTAATCTTAGGCTACGCCTACAACCTGCTTTCCTCTCTGAAATGGAAGGTTTACACTTTGGTTTATCCAGATTAGTACATTTGCTTCCATTGCCAGGATTTTCCTTTTCCCCTTGCAGCTGTTCCATTCTATCTTCCACACATTTTCCCTTTTTACAGAACTTTGTAGTTGATGAAAGGCTACCATTGCCTCGTCCTCCTTTAATATACTTGTAAGGACTGCGCTCCTTGACAACAGGAAAAATATGGACGTTGATTTTAATTTTGTTTTCGCTATCATCTACTCGCTCAAAAATGCAAGCATCTCCTTCCTCAAGATTATTGCCTTGAGAAAAACGTTGCCATCCAGCGATCAGGGAAGCTTTAGGGAGATCTCCTAGGAATCGTACAGGCCATTCCCTTTTGTTAGGATCCACAAAAGTCACTTCTGTTCTTTTTCTTGGTAATTTGAGATTATCTATAAATGTCTTTGATGTTGTCTGCCAAACAAATTTTCAGAAAAACTAAGCCACATTAACTTATCAACATCTAATCCCTATTACTCAAAAACACTTAACAAAATACAGAAACCCAAAATATCCTATAGACTGCAATAGATTGTATTCTCGTGCCTCTGTCAAACTCTCATAATGCAGACTTGCAGAGTGTAGGAGATTCAAAATAATAGAGATTGTCGAATACCACCCCAGATCTAAAGACAGTATTTCTAAATACAAGCAGGCTAGGGAATCTTACAATTCTAAACATTCCGTATACCATTGTCGACTTCATAATGACTAAGCGAAAGGGGTTTTCTGATACGAAAGACTTAGCAGCCTCCAGGGCGTTTGCCCTTTCTATTTCGCTGACAGGACGTCTGCTAGAAACATAATATCTTTTTCTCCTTATGTTCCTGTTGTTATTAGTTCTCGTCTTCGCTGATTTCACTATCTGGCATTCCTTTTCAGTAAGAGATGTATGGAAATGTTCAGGACTCTTGGAACGATGGCCTGCACGCAAATTATGGAAATGTTCAGGACTCTTGGAACAATGGCCTGCACGCAAATTTAAAAATTTTGGTTATTCAAATGGTAAGTTTAAGAGTTTCCCATATTTGGGATACACAAGTTCAGCAAGATATAGACTTTTCATCGAGGGCAAAGCTTTTACTTACTATGAGAAGAAAGCTTGGATTTTTTCACTTCATTTTCAGCGTCTGCTTCTAATGTTCTTTTCGAATCAACAGACAATTTTATATTCATCAAGTGATCAGAATTTGTCAGAATAGCACTAGTGTTAGCAGTAGATAGATTAGGGCACCTCCTCTGTAACTCAAAATCACTCTGGATCTTCTCAGAAAGAAAAATAGGGATGTCTTTTTCACACCCATTCTTCCCAAAGATCCGAACTCTGAAATACATCGCACAGATGTATTTAAACACTAAAAAATCCCCAAACTCTATTGCATGCTGATGTACAAAATTTTCCCAACCCTCGCCAAAAAACTCAATTCTAGTGCTTGTATTACATAATTTAACACTCCAGCGCATGCCCCTTGGACCTTGCAAAAACCCATTCCCTCCCTTTCCAATCTCACTTCTGATCTTTTGAGCAAAGGCAGGAGGAACACACTGCAGTAAACAAAATCCATATAAAATAAATTTTCAACAATGCATGCAGATAGTATAAAAGGATGCATGAGCAATGAGCATTATTACCAATCTTTGAGCAAAGTCTCCGATCATGACTTTGAAGAAGAGGGGACTCCCATCAAACATATGCATCTCTTTATGCTCAATTAATTTTTTTCCTATTCATGCAAACTACAAACAGCTCAGACATTTGTTTTCGAACACCGATTTCTTGTTTCTTTGCTTACAGACACAGAAAACAAATTAGTCACAATAAACAACAAACCCCAATGGCGGTAGAAGCACCCCAATTGCGTCAAAATTGGTTAAGAGGCAGTATAATAACCAATGCTACTCTGTTGCCCGACGTAGAACACGGGTCAAACCGACATTTCTGTGTCATATTTTCAGTCCAAACAGATTGTAGGGTTTATATAGTTAGATAAGGATGAAGATTTTATTTGAATATCGTTGTCACTTCTGTCATATTGAGTACTGTGTGTGTTAGGGCGTTATTCCAAAGAAGTACAAAGTGAATTTTCTGCTAAAATTAGGGTAAAAAATACAATAATGAATTTAGAGTTATGATAGATCATTTGAAGGGATTGCAATAGTATCTAGCTATTAAAAATAACATTTAGTGTCTGTGAGTCCATGGCATTACTCTACTTGATGACTCTGAGCTTCTTAACATTCAGTTCGCTGATGATTCCTCCCTTTTTTTGGAACTCTCGCAAAATAACATTCAATGTCTCAATCAAAAACTTGAGTTCTTCGGTAAAGCCTCAAGGGCTCGTATTTTCAATTTCAAATCAGTCATGCTGGGGTGGAAAGAGAAGCCTCCTGATTGGCTTATTCATTTTGGGTATGCTTGGGGGGACCTAATAAGATTGTTAGATACCTTGGTATCCCCTTCTCTGTGGCCCCTTCACTCAAAGATATGTGGCTCTGGGTTAACGAAAAGATTGTCAAAAAGCTTAACAAATGGAATAATAGATTTCTTTCCCTTGCAAGGAGAGTCCACGTTTGCCAGAAAATCCTCTCTTCCTACATCATTTATTACTCTTATGCTTGGATGTTTAGTAACTATCAAATCTTTGAAATTCAAAAGGCTATCCGTCGATTCTTTTGGTCGGATGGTAAAAGTAATAAAAAAGCTCATGCGGTTAAATGGAGTTGGTGCCACTTAGAGAAAAGACTTGGTGGCCTTGGCTTAAACGATCTCAGACTTCAGGGAATGTCTCTTACCTCCAAGTGAATTTTTCAAGCCTTGGAAGGTGCTTATCAGAAACAATATTCAAAATGGTGCCCCTAAAGCTGCCAAGTCTTAGAAAGCCCTGCCCTTTTGTGACCTGATTGCTGGTAGGTTTCTCGTGACTGTTCGGGGCACTTGGGTCTTCAGATCCATTTGGAAGGCTTGGGAGAATGTGCGTGGTTTCATTGATAATTCCAAATTTGATTACAATCATACCTTACATGGAGAACGCTCTATTTGGTGGAATCTTTTTCACCAAGGTAAGCCCCTTGCCCTTACCAAGGGGTGTTCTGCCAGAATCTAGGCTAATAAAGGCATCAAATGCATCATGGATATTATGGAACATAACAATCTTATCAGCTGGGAAAGCCTTGCCAAGGATTATGATGTAGTACCCCTACCCCTAGTCCGATTTTACTAATGTTATGATTACTCTAGGATGTCAAATTATATATTAGGAAATCATCAATGCTTATGATTTCACTGACCCCATCCTTGCATGTGTATGGTTGATGTGTTTGTTTTACATTTCTGTTTGACATGCCTGATGTGGTTGAGGGACGGAGTCGTAGTTACTCGCTTGTGAGATCCACACGATCGACTGATCCCCACCATTGTCTGTTATATAGTTGTATATGTATGTACATGCAGGTTTTGTATGCAGGTTCGCAGGTACCGAGCATCGACTTCCCTGAATTGTCAGGATGAGTGTGCCCTATCACAATATCTCAAATGGTAAGAGAGGGGAGATAACACGGATCCAAAACCCTAACCCAAACTCATTTATTCTAGTTGTTGGATAAGTATCTGTTGACTACCCTATCCGAATTTGTCAGGTTGGCAAAATTCGTGGATTCCTTTCTGGTGTTGCTTGGTTTTGGTTTTGTTTGATTTTATCTCGTTTGGCTTCAGTTGATTTGTGGTTATGTGGGTGATTTTTTATGTGATTATTCGTTTACTGATTATAGTTGATTTATGTTTATATAGATTATTTTATGTGATTATCAATGTTAGGTGCATAGTTGAATTTTATGATTAAATATGCTCCTATGATTAATTGAGGAAATTAAATTAAAGTTGATTATTTGAGTAATTGGAAATTAATATTGATAATGTCCTAAGTTTATTTTGACGAAATTTAATTAAAATCAAATAATTGTTTATTTGGATTTAATTGATTATTTTATTAATAATTGAGTTTTATTATGTTTGTGTGTATTTTTAAATAAATTAAATATTTAATTACATATTTTAGGATGCGTTAAATATTTTATTTATTTAATATATGTTTTAAATTATTAACATGTGCATAATTGAAAAGTGAGTTGTCAAAAAGCGAACAACTAGTTTTCAAAAGTCAAGTTGTGTTGTGTATTTAAAAGATATTTTAATTAATTAATTAATATTTACTTTCAATTTTGGAGTTAGAGTCTGATCAGGAGTTGTCTTATGAGTCATTTCTAATTTGGAGTTGCACTCTGAGTTAGCTTTTGAGTTGTTTTTGAGAATTGCATGAATTTGGAGAATTGAATTCCAATTAAGAGATTATTGCATTCTTTGCAGATTAGACAGGTTTATTGGGAGGAGAATTTTTGGAGAGCATGTGTGCTTGAGATTTTGAAGATTCTTGGTTTGTGGTGGTTGCTTGTTGTTCTAGGCTTGATTGTGCATCTGGGTCTAGTTTTTGTTTTCATCATAAGTTTTCAGATCTGTAGACAGGATTGGATTTGGAAGAAATTTCACTCTTAGATCTTCAACAAGGGTTTCTAGTACAGTTTCTGGGATTGGATTCAAAGTAGGATCTAGAATTCTTGTTGTGTGTGTGTTATGTTAATTCATTTGGTAAAATTCTATGTTTGAGTGTATCTGGAGTAGTCTCTTTATATTTGTATGCATTCTATGATTCTGGGTGTTAGAGAAACCCTGGATCTATTCTTTTATATTTGTATGAAGATTTGGCATTGTACCGTTATGCTGATAAAATTTTATCAGTAGTTTGTTTATGGTTTGCTTGTAAAACAGAAAATCAATCTGGGATTATAGTTTAATTATATTGGCAAAGGAAAAATATTAATCTCCTTTAGAAAGAAAAAAAAAAAAAATTGTTTGAAAAATCCAATTTGGGTAAAAAATTTAATTCTGATAAAATAATTATATTTTGGGTAAAAAAAAAATACACAGTCAACTATAAAAGACAAAACAGAAAAATCTGTTATTGAAAAACTAATCTATACTGTGTAAAAAAATATTATTGTTATCTTATTAATTTAGAATTTTAGATTTTCTTTATTAATAAAAAAAATTTAGAATGCTTTGTAAATATGTTTGTGTTAAAAGAAATTTTTAAAAAAAAATTATGAAAATGTTTTTGGGGAGACGGGGCCCACACACCCTCTTACCTCCCCCTAGCACGGCACCCTGGGGCCCGTGCGCAGTCCCTTAGGACTGTCACGGCAGCCCCAGGTACTGTCGTTCGTAGTCCCTTGGGACTGTCACGGCAGTACCAAGGAGTACTGACGTGGGTGTTGGGTGGGGAGCCGTGGGCCCCCCCACACCATACACTTTGTTTTTTTTTTAATTTTAAATTTCCTTTTTAAATTATTTTGTTTAGTTGTTATAATTTGGAAGTTATTAATTTATTTTAACTGTCATTTATTAAGTTAATTTAATTTAGTTTAATTTAAATTAATTTATTAATTTAATTTTTATTTATTATTAGTTTAATATATATTCTATTATAGCTATTGTAATATAATATGAGGTTTATTTGATGAAAAGATGGATTAGTTTTATTAAGTATTATTCTATTAATGGTTAGTTGATATTCTGTATTTAATTTATTTTTAATAGAATATTTAAATTTTATATTTTGACATTGTTAATTTTAGTATGAAGTTTTGGAATACTCTACTTTTAATTGATATTAATATTGATTTAAATATTTTTATCATTTATTGATTCGAGGTAATTTTGATATTATGAATGATTCCTATTTTAGAGAATTATATATTTTTTTTATGTACCAGATTATTATGGTTAGGAATTTATACGATAAAGTTGTTTCAATTTGTCGAACTTGAGTATAAAAGTTTAGTAAATTTTTTCATGCGCATTCATTATGTTAAACTTGGAGATTGATCAAAGTATCCTAATTGATAACGTGAATTTTTACAAGTGATTAGTTTTATACTAAAATTGGGCATTTTTGTTCTATTGAAATCTTAGAATGTAAATATGGATTATTCTGTTAGGAATAAGGTGTCTCAACCTTGGATAATTCCTATTCTTATTATTTGTTTCGTAAATGTATTTTTTGCAAATAATGTAATTAAGTGTGAGTGTACATGTCTAGTTGGCATGTTGATGTGTCACTCCACTTGATGTGTCGGCATCTTGTGCGTAAGGAGATCATGACTGAAACGGTCATGACGGATTCCTATGACGCGTAAGAACTATTTAAGGAATGTGCTATGACAGGTGTAAGAGCACCTTATGACTTGGGCCTATTTGGGCGCCCAAGAAGAAGTGGTTGGTGTGTATAAGAGAATATGCCAAAAATAGGTTGGTATGACAGATTCTCTTACACTTCTCTTGTGACTGTTATTTTTGGCGGATTCTATGACAAGCTGTCATAGTCTATTCTAGGGATGGATGCCTATTCTTCAGATTGCATGTAACAACTGTGTACATGTGGCTTTGTGCATGGGTCTTGGTGGTTGTGCCTATTTTTGGGTCCAGAGGAGTCTATATATATGATGCTGCTCCTATGGGAGAGATATAACAAAATTTAAGTCTTGTTGGCTTTGTCTCTCATTTCCTGAAAGAAGTTGCATTGCAAGTGTATTGTAATCTTTGTGTTGAAGATAATACATTGTGCAGGTTTTGGAGTGTTGGGGTTTTTTACCGAAAGGTTTTCCCCAGGGTATATCATTGTGTCATTCTCTATTTTTCTATATGTATGGTATGTGATTGCAATATCTTTGTTAAAGTAGTTAACGAATCTAAAATTGTAAGGATTTATAAGAATTTGCACAATACTCTCCTATAGAGATTAGCAAAGGAAGCTGTTTCCGCATTCTGAATCTTATTTGCAGATTGAGATGGAAAGTTCATCATATGGAAGAATGGAGGTGGAGAAATTTAATGGCACTAATTTTGAGTTGTGGAAACTCAAGATGGAAGACATGTTGGAAGATCGTGACATATGGGAAGTGACTTCAAGTGCTACAAGACCAGCAACTATAGCTCAAGCAGATTGGGATATCAAAGACCGTAAAGCTAAGGGTCTCATAAGACTCTGTTTAACCGATGCAGTCCTTCTGAATGTTCTAGATGAGAAAATCGCAAATAGTTTGTGGGAAATACTTGCGGCCATGTATCAGGCCAAATCTCTGGTGAACAAGTTGTTCCTGAGGAAGAAGTTGTACTCTCTGCGAATGGAGGAAGGTGGATCCTTAACGGATCATTTAAATGCATTTAATCTGATGGCTGCACAATTGACATCAGCTGGTGTCAAGTTAGAGGAGGAGGATCGTTGCTACACACTTTTGTGTTATTTACCGGATTCATGGGACCATCTTGTGATGGCTCTCGGAAGCACTTTAGTCACCTTCAAAATGGATGATGTGGTGTCTTCGCTGCTATCAGAGGAGATGCGGAGAAAGGCTTCTGTTTCAGAAAAAGAAGCCCTTGCTATTCGTGGGAAATCCATTGAAAGAGGGAAGAAAAATGACAATAAGGGTAGATCCAAATCCCGTGGGAAGTCAAAGACTTCCAATAAGTCCAAGGCAAGATGTTGGAACTGTGATAAATCTGGGCACTTCCGTAAAGACTACAAAGAGATGAAGAAGAAGAAGAAAGGTTCAGATTCAGCTTCAGAAAGATCTCAAGAAGATGGCGATGCATTCATTGCAGCTTTGGCAGCCCATGCATCTGATGATGTGTGGTTGGTTGACTCAGGTGCATCTTTTCACATGACCTCTCATCGAAACTAGTTCTCAAAATATGAAGAGTTCGATGGTGGAAAGGTGTACTTGGGTGATGATTCTCACCTAAAGATAGTTGGACGCGGAAGGGTCACTATCAAATTTCCTGATGGATGAGTAAAGGGAATCAACAGAGTTATGCACATTCCGGGTTTGGCACGAAACCTATTATCTGTAAGTATGCTGAATGATGTAGGTGTGCAAGTTGTTTTTTCGAAAGAAGGATGCAAGATGATAAGAGGATCGATAGTGCTTGCAAGGGGTACTAGGAGAGGTACCTTATTTCAGCTAGATGCATGTATTCCTCTATGTAATAGTTCTTCATCCTCACCATCTGAACAAGCAGTGAAGAAGTCTGTGGCTATTGGTTCTGATGGTAGTGCAAATACTTTGGAAGGTAAGCTTCCTGCAGAAAAGACAATGTTGTGGCATATGAGATTTGGCCACATTGGTGAAAAGGGTCTCAGAACCCTGAAAAATAAAAATCTCGTTGAGGGGTTAAATGATTGCAATCTCGAGTTTGACTTCTGTGAACACTGTGTCTATGGTAAACAAAATCGTGTTCAGTTTTACTCTAGTTCTCACAAATCTTCTGATGTTTTGGATCTTATTCATTCTGATGTATTTGGTCCTGTAAAAGTTCCTTCAATATCCAAGTCTATAATTTTTGTATCTTTCATAGATGATTACAGTAGAAGGACATGGATTTATTTCCTTAAAAGTAAGACACAAGTCTTTAGTCGGTTCAAGGAATTTAAAGCTCTTGTAGAGAATCAGACTAGTAAGAAGATTAAGTGTGTGAGAACTGACAATGGTGGTGAGTTTTGCTTAGCAGAGTTTGAACAGTTCTGTAAAGAACAAGGTATCGAGAGGCATAAGACAACTCCTTATACCCCATAGCAAAATGGAGTTGCAGAGAGAATGAACAGGACACTGATGGAGAAGGCTAGGAGTATGCTTAGTGGAGCTGGTTTAGAACAAAGGTTTTGGGCCGAAGCTATGGCCACTGCTTGCTATCTGGTTAACAGATCTCCTACATCAGCCCTTGTTGGTAAGACACCCATGGAGGTGTGGTCTGGTAAGAAGCCTTCAATTAGACATCTTCGTATTTTTGGTTGTGAAGCTTATGCACATGTTCCAAAGGAGAAAATATCTAAGTTGGAAAATAAAGCTGTTAAATGTATTTTCATCAAATACAGTGCTGGTGTGAAAGGATACAAGCTTTGGGATCTCGTGACTAGTAAGGTGTTGTATAATAGAAATGTTATTTTCAGAGAGCTAACATCTTCTTCTATTGTGCTACAACCAGATAAAAAGAAAAGGAAAAAGATGTTGTTCAGTTGCCTCCTACCCCTAAGAAGACTGAACAGAGAGACCATGTTGGGTCTAATGATGAGGAGAGCTCTAGCAACTCTGATAGTTCAGAAGAAGAGGAAGAACAACCTCAACCTCAGCCCTTGAGAAGATCCATGAGAGAAAGAAAGCAACCAAAAAGGTTTGGTTATTCTATGTTAGATTCCAGTTGTGCCTTTGCTTTGATTACTAACACTGATGAGCCTAGATCTGTGAAAGAGGCTTTGGGCATGGAAGATGCAGGTTCCTGGATTGAGGCTATGGATGATGAGATGGCTTCATTGGAGAAAAACAAAACTTGGGACCTTGTACCTTTGCCTAAAGGGAGAAAATCTGTTGGCTATAAATGGGTGTTCAAGAAGAAATTTTGTGCAGATGGTAGTGTTGAAAGGTATAAAGCTAGATTGGTTGCAAAGGGGTATTCACAAGTAGAGGGAATAGATTATGGTGAAATATTCTCTCCTGTTGCAAAGTTGACATCCATTAGATTTCTGTTATCTCTTGCTGCATCATATGATTTAGAGATAGAACAGATGGATGTGAAGACAGCTTTCCTTCATGGTGATTTGGAGGAAGAGATTTATATGTCACAGCCTGAGCACTACATTGTTAAAGGTAAAGAATCCTTAGTTTGCAAATTAAAGAAATATCTTTATGGTTTGAAGCAATCTCCTAGGATGTGGTACCTTAAGTTTGATGCCTTTGTGTTGTCAATTGGATTTGTAAGATCAAAATTAGATCATTGTGTTTATTTCAGAGTTGAAAATGATTGCCTTCTTATTGTTGCATTATATATTGATGATATGTTGCTGTTTGGGAAGGGTAAGGGTATGATTTCTGATTTTAAATTTCAGTTGTCAGCAGAGTTTGAGATGAAAGATCTTGGGGCAGCTAGGTACATCTTGGGTATGAAAATCAGTAGAGACAGGTCTAACAGAAAACTTTGGTTGAGTCAGAGTAAGTATGTGAAGTCTGTGTTGGACAGGTTTAGCATGGCAGATTGTAGACCACTATGTGTTCCTATTTCTGTGGGAACAAAGTTATCTGTAGATGATTGTCCAAAATCTCCTAGTGAGGTGGAGGACATGAGTAGAGTACCTTATGTTAGTGCAGTTGGCAGTCTTATGTATGCTATGGTCTGTACTAGACCAGACATTACCCAAGCAGTGGGAGTCCTGAGTCGGTTTATGGCTAATCCTGGACGGGTACATTGGGATGCAGTTAAGCGAGTATTCAGATATTTGAGGGGTACATCAGATTACTCCATATGTTATCATGGTAACTCTTCTGGATCTCCGCATTCAATTTGTATTCGTGGATTTGTGGATTCAAATTGGGCAGGTGATATTGACAGCAGGAGATCCACCAATGCTTATGTGTTCACTATGTTTGGTGGTGCCATTAGTTGGATGAGTAAGCGACAACCTGTGGTTGCTTTGTCCACTACAGAAGCTGAGTACATGGCTGCTACTCATGCTTGTAAAGAAGCCATTTGGCTTAGAAGATTGTGTTTTGATGTTGGTGTTGATGCAGAACAAATTACTATTTGGTGTGACAGTCAGAGCGCTATTTGCCTTGCAAAGAATCCAACTTTCCATGCCAGAACGAAGCACATTGATGTGCAATTTCACTTTGTGAGAGATATGGTGGAAGATGGAAAGGTAAATTTGGAGAAGGTAGATACTATAAGAATGTTGCAGATGCATTAACGAAACCGGTGGGCACTGAGAAGTTCAGATGGTGTTCGGAGTCTATGGGCCTTTTGGCCTATAGCGGTTAAAGTTCCTGTTGCTCTTACAAGGTGTTTAACAAGTGGGAGAATGTTAGGAATAAGGTGTCTCAACCTTGGATAATTCCTATTCTTATTATTTGTTTTGTAAATGTATTTTTTGTAAATAATGTAATTAAGTGTGAGTGTACATGTCTAGTTGGCATGTTGATGTGTCACTCCACTTGATGTGTCGGCATCTTGTGCGTAAGGAGATCATGACTGAAACGGTCATGATAGATCCTATGATGCGTAAGAACTATTTAAGGAATGTGCTATGATAGGTGTAAGAGCATCTTATGACTTGGGCCTATTTGGGCGCCCAAGAAGAAGTGGTTGGTGTGTGTAAGAGAATATGCCAAAAATAGGTTGGTATGACAGATTCTCTTACACTTCTCTTGTGACCATTATTTTTGGCGGATTCTATGACAAGCTGTCATAGTCTATTCTAGGGATGGACGCCTATTCTTGGGATTGCATGTAACAACTGTGTACATGTGGCTTTGTGCATGGGTCTTGGTGGTTGTGCCTATTTTTGGGTCCAGAGGAGTCTATATATATGATGCTGCTTCTATGGGAGAGATATAACAAAATTTAAGTCTTGTTGGCTTTGTCTCTCATTTCCTGAAAGAAGTTGCATTGCAAGTGTATTGTAATCTTTGTGTTGAAGATAATACATTGTGCAGGTTTTGGAGTGCTGGGGTTTTTTACCGAAAGGTTTTCCCTAGGGTATATCATTGTGTCATTCTCTATTTTTCTATATGTATGGTATGTGGTTGCAATATCTTTGTTAAAGTAAACGAATCTGAAATTGTAAAGATTTATAAGAATTTGCACAATACTCTCTTATAGAGATTAGCGTAGGAAGCTATTTTCGCACCTGAGTTTCCTTACATATTCTTCCATTAAGACATTGATGCTATGCTTGTGATTAGGTTCTCTTAGCTGATTTATGAAATTGAGTACTTAGAATCAATTATGTTCAAAATGGAATTTTTAATACTTATGGATTAGTTTTCAGTTTTCTATGATGCATTGTGTCTTCTTCGTGCCTGGAGTGTTGTTCTTTTGCTTAATGTGTTTTGGGGCACTAGAAGACCTAAGGAAAGACATAGGCCGGGGTTTGTGTCCATTGTTCTTGTTCTCAGTATTATGTTTGGATGTATGTGTGAGATTTGATTATACCCTGTCTTGACCATATAGGCTCATGATGTTTTGTATTCTGCTTTTGGTACTTTTGTAATCATTTCTACTTCTTGTATGTGAAACTGGATTTGGGATTATCTGGATATGTACCTGTTTGATCTTTGAGAGATCTTTGAGCCTAGGGTGGTTTACCTAGATATGCAGTAGGAGGTGGCTTGCAATATGCACCGGGGCCCACAAGTGGCTACCAGGATCACTTATTGTTAAGTATCTTAATCAAGTGATAACTAAATATAACATTGAGAGTTTTATTAAAATGAACCTAATAAGGTATGGTCCTCACCCAGGCGTTAGTGCTAGTACAGACTAAGATGGTGTTGAGAAGATGACTAGCCCCCTTTTAAGGGATGAGTTGGCATAGTTGATGACTTCGTCAGTACAAGAGGTCATTGATACCGTGTATGGTCACTTGAGTGTTGGGATCTAACAAGATTACCAAGACGAGACTCAAGGGTTAGACGTACATGATGACACCTTCCTATGCATAGTCTAGTTATCCTACATGTGTCGGTTGCCTCTTGTTTAGTGAGTCTTTCATGGCATTATTACTTATCACCTTGAGTTAGAGAGCTTTCAACAATCCTTTCCTTTGCTTGTTCTGTTTTGTTTGCTATCCGAGTGGGATCTGTTGTTATCTCCTCAGCACGGTGGGAGTGGACCTTTTTGGTTCACGAGGTCAGGTGGTAGTGGTTCTTTTACCATTTGAGATTCTGACGTTCATGCACCAATGCTGGATGATCCCTGTAGCAGTTGTTCCTTCTTGATCTTCATTGTTGGAGAGATGTTCTTCATGATCTTCTTCCTTGTGATCTTGTATCTTTGTATCAGATCTTCAGTGATGTCTTGTGTTCTTCATTTTAGTTATCATATTACATACCCTGCGACATGTGCAATTGAGGTAGATTTATGAATACCTTATGGTACCAGTTGTATTTATGTTATCTTCTAGGTGATGTTGATCTTATCTTTCATTAGTTTATATGAATTTCGTTATTGTACCTAATCTATATTTTTAATTAATGTTTAAGTAATCATCGTCAAGGAACCCTTGAGAGTTGTAACCTATGTTGGTTGTTTATGTTATGTGAGTTAATGGTAATTGCTTCCGCATTGATGCTTATCATGTATGTTAACTTTATAAAAAAAAATTATTCTGCAAACTTAGATGCATGTTTAGGCTAAGTTCTTTTGGGTTCCTTGGTGGGGCATTACATATGATCTCCCTGTTTCTCACAAAAGAACTTACAATCTGATCAAAATGGCCTGTGCTACCCTTAAACTTCCTAGGAACACCAATGTTGACTCTCATCGCTACCTCACCTTTAGATGGAAAGATGGCTCCCTCCTTACTAACATTAAAGCTAGAGATATTTACAAAATCCTCAACCATGATACCTCTGTCACTAATCATATTAACACTATATGGTATAGTAACACCAGCTCTACTAATTGGTAGAAAACCTTTGACAAACTGTGGAAGTCCCCCATCCCGCCTAAGATTAAATGCTTCAAGTGGCAGCTTTTGCTGGATAGATTACCTATTAAGAATCACCAGGCCACCCTTGATACCTGTCCTATTTGCAGAATGCCTAAGACTATGAGGCACATTTTCTTTGATTGTAGCTTTGCTAGAGAAATTTGGCTTATGTTTGGTGTTTCTATTACTAAGCATGTTTACACTCTTGATATCATTATTGGATTTATTGATGGGCTCTGCAAAGAGGCTAACCTGTTTTGGAAAATTCTCTCATCTTTCATCCTTTGGTATATTTGGAAATTAAGAAATGAATCTAAATTTCAAGGCATTGATAGGACTCTTGCTGGGTTTTTTAGAAAACTCACCCGTTTCAAAATTGCCTCTCAGGTTTGCTGCGTGATGAATCTGGAGCGGAGGAAGCTGTTGAGATTTCTCCACGATGGTCATGCTTCTATGTTCATCTATGAGATGAAGGATGGCTTCGAGTGGGCTAGTATTGTGGACAACCAGTCGGCTTTTGATGTTGCACTTGGGAAGCTGATACAAGACATTAGAGACAACAATGGTCCCAGTTTTGATAAGCTACATTTGTACTCTGAGATTTTGGAACAGAAAAAGGTGGTTTGGATGGAGGGCTCGCTTGGCTGGACCACTTGGATAGAAAATCATGATGATTTACTTCATTAGAGTTCTATTTTCCTTTTTGAATGATCCTCCATATTGTTACATTTTGTAATTATGTATTAAACACTTAGTTGTTCTCTACCTGATACTCTCCGATTGGTGGGTTGAGGCCCTACCTCCCTTCTTTTTGGTGTTATTTTTCTAAACTCTTGAACTTTAATACAAAAAAAAATAAAAAAATTATTAATAATTATCTAAACAGGAGGTTATGGGAAATTTTTATTATTTCATAGTTTGTTTTAGAGTTTTAGCAAAACATTATTATATAATCTATTTTTGACTATATATTACGAGTTTTTGATTGGACTGATTTTTTCATTTTTTCAATTTGTTTTCAGGACAAATAAAAAATGAATAGAAAAAATATTTTAACGATTCACAATGTTTTAAATTTTGCAATGTCCTCATGTCCTGACATTATTGAAAAGTATTGAAAGTACATGTCTTTTCTTGTTCCTTCTAGAAATCTCTCCACTTTTTGGAGTGGCTCTTGAGAACACAAAGAATCCAATGTCTCTGGCCACTCAAAGAATCCAATGTCTCTGGCCTGGATAAACCCCCTTGAGAATGATTTCATCCACAGTTTGAGCCTCTGGCAGGGAAAATGTAGTGTAGAATCTATAAAATATAGATATTAATCGAAGGAAATAGCAGATGAGGGATCTATTAAATTTGGTCAATTCGGTCGATCTTCCAACTTTAAGACTCTGATACCTAAGAGAAGGTGGTGCGACCAGCTAAACAAGAGGCTTTATGCTTTGTGCTCTCTTGTTCCCAAAATCACCAAGGCAATATTCCAAATTAGGGTTTTCTTTTCTTTTTAGTTTTTTTCTCTTTCGTTACTTGAAGTTTCTATGTGGATTTTTTTTGTTTGTTTATTCTAAATCGGGGTTTGTTTTTGCTTGCCTATATGGATAAGGCGTCCATTTTTGGGGACATTATTAGCTATGCATGAGACTTGCAGAAGCAGGTGAAGGACATTAAAGCAGAGACCACTCAACTTGAAGCAACTACGAACCTTGACGATTCTGCAACTCTTGACAAAGATTTTTTCATAACAAACATTGACATAGAAATGTCATCCTACGGAAATAACACTTGTCAGGAACCAAACCAAAAATACTCTTCCATGCTAACCCTCTTAAATGTTTTTTCTTTTCCTTGAGGAAATTGCTAAGTTCCAAACCAGAATTTCTTTAAATTGCTACTTCCAAATTGAAGTTCTTTTAAATTGCAGTTCTTTTGAACTGACATTCTTTTGAGTTGCAATTCCAAGCTGTAATTTCTTTGAATTAACTTTTGAATTAGAATTCTATGAAATTGAAATTGAAATTCTTTAAAATTATAACTTTCAGACTAGAATTCTTTTGAAATTGTAATTATTTTAAATTGCAACTTCCCAATTGAAATTCTTTTATTGCAACTTCCAAACTAGAGTTTCTTTAAATTGTAACTTCTAAAGTGGAAGTTACAATTTAAATTGCAACTTGCAAACTAGAATTCTATGAGATTGCAACTTTCAAACTTGAATCCTTTTAAATTGCAACTTTCAAACCATAATTTTTTAAAATTGCAACTTCCAAACCAGACTTCTTCAACCTCTTGTGAATTCTCTCTATTTGTTTTGTATATGGCAATTGGATGTTTCCAAGATGGAAGAGACAACATTTCACATACACATCTACTGCAAGAAAGTTCTAGGAGTCTTTAGTAAACTGACCAGGGCTCTTAAATCTCTTCACTTGGACTTCAACAATGTTAATCTCACATCTTTTGAGGTCCACAAATTGTCAACAACACAACCATTAAAGTAACATGTTTGGAACTTCTCCAAATCATTTAAAACCTTAAATTTTGTAGGTGAAATAGGGGAATGAAATGATGGACAACAAAACTTTGTAACAAATTATTGAAAAATTTGTTTGCAAGTATGTCTTTCAATCAACACGAGGACAATAAAAGAAACACCATTGAGATGCCTTGTCTTCTAATGCAAGGTCATTGGTCTAGCACACATGAAATGAGGCAACATAGTTGTGTTTCAAATGGGGATATGAAATTCCTATAGATGTCTTAGCAAAATGGTATGGTTACTCTTTGGTTTCTTAGTCTAATGTTGTAATGTTGATTATCTTGTTTTGACTCACTAACTCTGTCAAATAATCTGCTATTTGTAACATTCCATTTGTAATCCTTTATATGGCATACATATTGGTGGATAATTTGAGTTGGTTCTTATTTTTATTCAATTGGAATAAGTCCCCTTCGACTCAGATGCATGATTGAAGGGTTTGTGTTCTGGTAGATTCCTCCAAAACTTGCATGTGTCATTCTGGACTTGAGCAACATTTGATTATGACTAGGAGCCATGCCTGAACCTTTCAAAATTGTGTTGTATGGGCCTTTAATGCCTTGTATTTAATTTGGCTAATCAATTTGATACATCATCCATTTTCATCGTCCTCTTTACTTATGCCACCATTGGGAATAAGCCCCCTTTGGCTCAGATGCATGATTGAGGGCTTTTTGTGTTGTTAGATTATTTAACAACCTACATATTTCTTTCTATTTTTGTAGAGCTTTCCATTCTCATTATGAGCCATGTATGAACCTATAGAAATTATGTTGTATGGACCTTTAATGCCATGTCTTTAATTTATCTAATTTGCTTGATACATCATTAACCATCATCATCCTCTTTACTTGTGCCTTTAGACACCTAAACCTATCCTCAATATTAATCAAATTTCTCCTATTAATTAAATATGTATTATTACTTATCTAATTAATTTATTATTATTATCCTCTATCATTCTCCTTTATTTTAATTCATTAAATTATTTAATCATCAAAATTCTTTATGTGATTCATTTAAATTCATTAATCAACTTATTTGGTGAATCTTTAATCTACCTAAATCCATCCTACCTCTAAACCTCTACCATATCATACACTGATGTAGGAGCATCTAGGGTGTAAGAGCAATCTCGTATCACTCAAATGTCATCTAGTTTTTTAATAAGGGCTATCTTTGAGCAAGATTACTATTTTTGACAAGTTTAATATTGTTAGTAAATTATTCATTTGAGCACAGATTATTCCAATTGCCTCCCTAGAGGTTCATTTTGGATATATAAGCTTGTTGGTAAAGTTTCATGGCAAGATCAAGTCTGGTTTTGAAGGTATTGAATTTTCTATTTTGGCAGGTTGGTATAAAAACTTTGAACTCAATTTTGAAGGCCTTAGAGGCTCCAAAAGGGGGTCAAAATTTTCTCGAGTGGCACTTTGCAATTGGAGGGTTGTAGAGCACTTTGAGAGGTTCCCAAAAAGTGCTTATAATAGCCAATTAGGTACATGGTTCACAAGATATTGCCTCTGGAAGTTGCTCTACTTTAGGAGAAAAATTAAAATCCCTTCAAATACTCCAATGAGTGTTGAAACCCATTTGGAGAATATTCTTGGCATATTCTAATGTAAGAAAAAAAACGTAAAGGTGGACGACCTCCAAAACCTCCTAGGATGGGTAAACTTTCCAATATAAAGAAGACAAATAGGGTTATCCAAGGCAGTTCTGATGGTGCATAAGATGGCTCTGGCTTGCAAATTATTGTAATAAAAATGACCATGTGGTTGTAGCATGTTATTTTCTAAATATTTAATGTCATTTCATTGAAGATAATAGAAAGCACGTATTCGTGTTCTTGCAAGTTCTTACAATTTTCTATTTATTTCTTTGTTGTGTTATGTGTGTTTGGGATTAGTACGAGGAGTACCCTTCATCATAAACCCTTATTATTTATAACTCCTTCACCCCACTCATTTTCAACACCTAGAAATAAAACTAATGAAAGGACATTTTAGAGACGACATTTCCTCTTCCCTTTGAGGACAACCATAAATAGATTTCCCCCTCTCATATTCAAGCCTCTTGCATCTTGGTTTTCTAGATTTTAGATCCTTAATATTTATTTCTTTTGCATTTTAAATATCTTTTTCTCAAACAACCAAATCTCCATTCTCCAATATCCATCTTGTTCATTATGCTTCTAAGAGCACCAAAATGCTAATTGTAAGATCCATGGTAGATAAGATAGCAATGGAGTGGAATATCCATTGATTGCATTTGTTTGTTTTGTTTCATATTTATTTGGCATTTTATTTAATAGAAAATGACTCCATTGAGATGATGTTGAAATTACTTTGAGTCTTGTGTTTATGGTTTGACATTTGTGAATTCATGGTTTAGTCTTTGATTTTCAACATCATTACATTGGCATGATGCACAAGAAATGATGATGAGCAGATGATTGATTGATGAATAAGAATTGTATTAATTGTTTGAAGCTATTGATATTATTGAGTGTAGGATGTTTGTCGAATATTATATTTTGAAACTACTAATGGTTTGTGGATACATGTTTCTTGGTTTTTAATGAACAAATTCACACTTGATTTCTAAATGGTTAATGAACTCTACCTATTTAGATTACATCAAACTTTAGTTAGTGCTTAAAAATAATATCTATCTTGTGTGTTTGACATTCTTGTGCATGTGTAGGGTGGACCCACTTCTACATAAATTATCCTCTCTCCTTGCGCTTTGGGCGATCTTGGGTGTAAGAGAAAAGCGATAGCAACACCCAATTTTTCATTTCTTAGATTGAATCAATATTTGGTGGGAAAAGAGGTACACACCCCAAATAATGGTTCAAGAAGCACTCCTTTGGTTCACTATATAAATTGATGAGTAAGTAGAGTTTTGGTACACCCCGTAGTTTCCCTAGTACCCACATTCATGTCCGGTATATTAAAATCCTTTCCTTTATATGGAGAGGATTGGGATTTTTTCAAGTTCATCATCTTCTTCTTTAGCATACTCTTCCCCTTTGATCATTTTCCTTGTGTTCACCCAAAGTATCACAAGTCAAGGCTTTTTTACATATTCACTTTTGGGCCTAGAGTTACTTGCCTTAAAATTAACTTCAATGGATCAATATTCTTATTCATTTTAGACCTATCACTTGGAGTTCCATATCATATTTTATCATATCCTAGTTGGGTCCTCTTAGAGTTTGCATCTTGGCATAATCCTAGAGTCTCATATCAACTACCTTATCATTTGTCCTAGGTCAAGGATTAGAATTATCATACATTCCCATGGCCTATTTGGCTCAACAAATCCAAGATCTCAAGAGAGAAATTTATGAAGTCCAACAAGAGAAACCAATGAGTTATCATGTGACACAAATTCAAGATATTAAGAATGTGAAAATTCAAAACATGATTGAACGACTATATGAAGTGAAACAACAAATATTGGATCAAAAGCCAAACTCCAAGAAAGATCCCATAGATTCTTCCTCAAGAAGACAAGATACTTCTTCTATGAACGCATGCCAATCTGAATATCCCATGGATAGAAAATTCACAATTTTGGGTCAATCCCTTGTGTCAACTTTAAAGGAACTTCTTGAGCACAATATTATTACATTTCCTAAAGAAACAAAACTTTGATATCCATGGTTGAATAACTATTGTGTGTATCATAGACACGACAAGCTTAAGACTTAAAATTACATGGAATTGAAACATAAGATCCAAGATCTCCTTGATGATGGTAAAATCAAAGTTGAAGATCCTAATAGCACACCTAAAGAAGAAGATACTACTTTCAATCATGATCAAAACCATGAACCTATGTCTAGAAATGGATCAAGAGTTTCCTCCATCTCTCCCATCATTCCTTCATCTCCTAAAAATCCCCAAAAATACTCTGCATTATCTCCCTCAACCTATGAACTCAATGATGACACATTTCATGTTGATTTTCAAGGACTACCTACTATTGAAATCCAAATAATCCCAATCTTGGTGCAAATACCTCCCATACTTCCAAATTCTTAGAAATTAAACCACCATGTGATTAAATTCCAATCATACCCATTGAAGAAAGTTGCATTCAGAATACTTCCTCGCCATGCCTAAACATGGACTCCTTCCAAGAATCCTCCATTAATATCTAGACTCCTACCTTGTCCTTAGAAGTGGCTCCATGTCAAGAAGATAATCCAAACAATAAAGAAACAAGTCCAAAAGGTCAAGGTCAAGATCAAGATACCAAAAAACTCCAACTTCATCCTAATGTTGACCAACACCCCATATCCCTAGAATGTCATGATGATCCCTTCATACATTTAAACTTCTTCCAAGATGATTCCTTTCCATTTCAAGAGTAAAGTATCCTTCCAAGTTCCATTTCTAATTCACTCCCTAAGAAAGATCATGATATTCATTTTATACCTTCTAGTGGTCCCATTTAAAATCAAGAGAAAAACATATCTTCCAATCCTTCTAATGATCCTCTTCTCTATCAAGATCAAAGTAACCCTTCATCTCCTTGTCATAATCCTCCATGTTCACCTCAAGAACCTATTGTTCCGTTGAGTCCCCCTCATGATCCTAATCCTCCTCAAGTTATCATCTCTCCTTAAGCTACCATCACTCCTATCGAAGAAAGTAATGAACTCCTTGATATAAAAGAAATCCTAATGATGATGGCCATGACTACATATCTCACACTCAAAATGTTGATATCCCTTCAATACACTATATTCATCCATTTAAATGTAAATCTATGCATTTCATATCCTTCAAATCCATTTTTGGTCCCTATACCCCAAAACTTAAGCCTTTATTCTTTCCGTCCATCTTGGGTCCTTATGTCCCTCCATTTGCTTACCCTATCATAAGTCAAGGTCAAAAAAAGTGTAAACCCCTGAATACCTTCTAACTTCCTGTCTACATGAACTCATCCAAAAGACTTCCATATCATCCATATCCGTCCATGAATCCCAATTCCTTTGGAAGCAATTTGGATGCCAAACATAAAATACATAAATATACAAATCCACATGCATTCAAGGATCAAAATGTCTAATCTAATTACATGTCAAAACAAAGAAACCATCAATCCAAAAGAAAAAATAAAATCAATATAAAAAACTATGTGGATTCATAAATCCCTTGTTGAATAAATGTGCTTTAAAGAATCACAAGAAAAGGAAAAATCAAAAGCTATGTGGATTCCTAAATCTCTTGTTGAATAAATGTTCTCTAAATAATCACAAGGACAAGAAAAGTCAAAAGCTATGTGGGTTCTAAAGTCACTTGTACATGAATTGCACACTAAAGAAAAATCAAAATTGGCATTCAAGCTTCCTACTCCAAGGGTTCCCTCTAATTATCCATACAAACATCTTCCATCACCCCCTTTATACATTTTGGTTCCTCATGTCCTAAAATCTACATCATTTTCTCCATCACAATTTAAAACTTCAAAATCCACTTTTCCTCCATCACTCCATCACCCTTCAAGGTGTGTGCCAATGTTGATCTTGTCACCCTTTTCATCCACTCCTACACAAATATTCTAGCACCCCATTCATTATCCAACACTTATTTCCTCTCCTCTCCTACATTATCCAACATAAATTCCTTTTATCCTTTCATCCTATTTATTCAATAATTTGCATGCTTCCTTATCTATAGTCCATTTCTTATCCATTTCTTCTCCCTTTACCATCACCCTACCAATATCTTCGAGTATACTTTAAATAGATATGGTCCATTATAACATAATTTTCAAGGGTATTATCCAAAGAACAAGATGCTTGAGTCATGTATCCTTTTATCATTAATCTGTTTTCTTCCCAAAAAGTCCAAAAAGTCCTAAGAAAAAAAAATGAAAAAAAATGATAAAAGTAAAGAGAAATAAATTTTTCCATGTGTGAAAACCACTTTGGTGGCACCTTGGACAATTACCATGATAAAAACTTGGCAAACATGTGTTATGCATAAATTTTCCATCCACTTGCACTCTACAATGGGGGCAACTTTCAGGCATACTATCGTATCTGCCATTTCTTTTCATATCCTATATCCTCCATTATCCTTCATTCACCCTATCTTCATCCATACCCCCCTTTCACCTTTGATCTTGACAAGGTTGAGGACCTTCATGAGCATCATGAATCCTATATATTTATCCTTATCCGTACTCTTTGGTCCCTATCCAACCTTATCCATTATCTTTTTTTTTTTCATCATCCCTTCTCACTGTTTGGTCTTGCTTATCCTATCTCCCTCCTATCCATATTGACCCCTTGATCTTGATCAACTAAGGACATTAAAATGAAAAAAAAGTTTTAAAAGCCTCTTAACATCTTCATTACTTTGGACTACATACCTTTTAAATGCATCATGTTGCCATCACTTGCATTGCCATATTCGGTTCTTTAGCTTAGATAAATGTGTTATCACATCACAAGGTAGTCCTTGAGAATCACATATGCTTCCTCCATCATTCACTCATGCATTTCTAACCCATAAGTTCATTCATGCATTCATAATATGTTATTCCTTTCTAGACATCAAGGGCAAACACAAATGATCTTGCTTGAGATCAGTGGTCACTAATATGAAAAAATCATAAAAATTCTAAAAAGTCCTTAAAAAATCATAAAAATCTTTAAAAGTCTTGAAAAAAATTATAAAAATATTTAAAAGTCCTAAAAAAATTCTTAAAAATCTTTAAAACTCCCGAAAAAATCATAAAAGATTTTAAAAATCATAAACTTTAAAAAAAATGATCAAAAACCCCCCAAAATTATAAAATCCAAAAACAACTAATAAATTGTCTCGACGACAAACATTTTCAGTAACTATCACAACGTTGTGCTTAATTTTTTTTGGAATTAATCAACAACCTATCAAACTAGCTTACTATCATGTGATCATCAATCTTTATCAAATTATCTAGTGCCTTCATTAAACACTCTTGTGATCAATCACTTTTCTTATATAGGATGAATCCATCGTGAAACCAAACCTGTCAATCAAATCAAACACATGAATTGTGACAAGAATCATTATACATGAAGTAGGATGGCTATTTGCATGATATTTTTTATTTTATTTATTTTATCTTTAGTGATATGTCTTTTAGCTTTTCTAGGTTGTTTCTAACTAGAGATTTTATCTTCAGGATGTCTTTGACTAGAAAGGCTAGGATGGGGCATGTTCACTTGTTTGTTGATTGTGGATTGTTCCTTAGTAATATGATGACTCATCTTAGGACATGATTGCCTAAAATTATCGAGGACATATGAGTCTCATGTCAACTGGGGCATTCCTTAACTGTCTGATGTGTTTTCCTCCACACAATGGGTATGTTGATTCATTTAGATCTTTCCATGTCCAAATGAGTTCATCTCGTTGTCATAATAAGCTCAATGATGATATAAGCACTTAAAAGCACAAGATTTCTCATCAACTTCACTTATCTATTTCCAACATCATTTTATCATCTCATTTCATTTATCATTTTCATATCTCTTGTTTATCGACTATTTCTTTCACCATCTTCCCCTTATTCACATTTTACATCTTATTCATATCATAGATCCATATTCAACTTCAATATGTGTTTTATCCTATCAATATTAGCTCAATCATCTTTCCTCTTCGATCATCAATTATGGCTTACTTGCATGCAATCAATCAATTTTGTGTTAGCTTATTCTCTGCTAGACTCAATCTCAGTCCTATTAGCTAGCCATCTTTCCTTTGAAACAACACAACAAGCTACATTGTCTCAAAGAGGGGGAAGATGTAAAAACATAAATTTGTCCTCAATATTAATCAAATTTCTCCTATTAATTAAATAGATATTATTGCTTATCTAATTAATTCATTATTATTATCCTCTATCATTATCCTTTATTTTAATTCATTAAACTATTTAATCATCAAAATCCTTTATGTGATTCATTTAAATTCATTAATCAACTTATTTGGTGAATCCTTAATCTACATAAATCTATCCTACCTCTAAACCTCTACTATATCATAAACCCTTCTTATTTATAACTCCTTCACCCCACTCATTTTCGACACTTATCAAATGTGAGATAAATAAATTCTTAACCACCTCCAACTACCTCCTATAATCACACGTTCATCCTACCATTTCCTCTTCCCTTTGAAGCCAACCATTAATATATTTCCCCCTCTCATTTTCAAGCCTCTTTGCATCTTGGATTTCTAGCTTTTAGATCCTTAATATTTCTTTCTTTTTCATTTTAAATATCTTTTGATCAAACAACCAAATTTTGTTCTTTAATAGCCATCTTGTGCATTATGCTTCTAAGAGCACCAAAATGTTGATTGCAAGATCCATGGTAGATATGAGAGAAATGGAATGTCATATCCACTGATTGCATTTGTTTGTTTCATTTCATATTTATTTGGTATTTGTATTCAATCAGAAATGACTCCATTGTGATGATGTTGAAATCACTTTGAGTCTTGTGTTTATGGTTGGACATTTTTGAATTCATGGTTTAGTCTTCAATTTTTAGCATCATTAGAGTTACATACTCAAAAATCAAAACAATACTTTAGGTTTGTTGTTGTAAATCCAAATTTATAGTTGTCTAATCTTTTATCCATAACAAGGTATTTATTTATATGTTTGGAGGATACTTTATCAAATTTTAAATACATAGTGTTTTTAGATTTAGGTAATCAAACTTTAACTACATTTTTGAAAATATTCAACTGATTATGAAATATTGATTTATATCAATACACAATATATTTGTTTTAAAAAGTAAAACTTAGAAAAGCTAAGATTTACTTTGAAATTAGACAAATAAATTCATCATAATTTCCAATTCTGATATTTAAAGAGTGATTGGTGTGAAACAAGAAAATTAATAGTAAAATGAGTTAAAATAAATATTTAATTAGGATAGACTTCACAATAACTCATGTCGAATAAATTAAACTATAAATCTTCTTAATGTTCCATGCCTCTTCTTGTTGGTTTGATCTACAAGTGACAACATGGTGTAAAGGTAACTGATTTTATCTTTCAATATCAATAGCTCTTCTCACAAATTCCATACACACTCCTTGATTTTGATGTACAAAACGTATTCATTATAAATTTACAACCAACACTTAGAAGTAAAATATTTTTCTTTAATATAACTCTTGTGCCCATCTTTACACAACCTTGTGCAAATATAGAGAATCTATGACTCAATATGAGGCCTCTTCCTCATGAACCACTCTAGTAATTAGGGTGGCACATCTTCTTCAACAAATTATAAGAACAATAAACATTTCACTCAAAAACCTAGTATAATCACTTTACTTGAGGATTTTGATAGACCGTGTTATAATTTGTTTGATTCCTTATGTGGCCTTATGGAAAATCTCTTAAAGGATAGCTTGAATAGTCTTGCTAAAATAAGATCTATTCCTTTTGATCAATCTTATTTAGTTTGATACAAAAAGATTTATTCTATGCCTCTACATATATTCTACAAGTTCATCATAATTTCCAATTCTAATATTTTTAGAGTGATTGGTGTGGAATAAGAAAATGAATATAAAAAAGAATTAAAACAAAATTGTAACCCATGTTGAATAAACTAAACTATAAATTGCTAAGATCATTATGTTTGTTTCTATGTATATATTATATGTGTAATACTTATGAAATATTTTTGATTCACACTTTCTTCTTGATTCTTCATGCCTCTTCTTGCTGGTTTGATGAGTTGTTTTGGCTATCTGGGTGTGCAACATAAATCTGAAGCAAAGCTACATACACACAACTTGTTGAGTCATAAGCTCCAAATATGATATGTAATTGATGTCGAGATTCTAAGGTGGAACTATTTTATAGATACTCTAACTTGCTAAGACTAAAATAACTTAAACAACATGATAATATGAGTGTCTATGCATGTAAAAGCAATAAAACATAGGGTTTCTTACATATGTCATTTCTCAGGAACTAGGAAAACAAAATTGAGGATGAGAGAAAACATGTAAGTAAAAGAACCCACATAAACAAAACATCACCATGACACCATGATTTATTCTAAAGAAATATAATTGTCTAGAAAATCCAACAAAAAGGGTAGGTGTGTCTCTTTTCAAGAACCAACAATGTAAATTGTGAAAAAATGCTCAACTATTGAGTTGAATGACTATGATTGACAACACTCATACTTCCTACTACAACACAATTGATCATGGTTTACATATATGATCCGATTTATGAAATTAGATTACAATACCTGGTGTGATACCTGCAGTATTGTTAAATTCAACATAAAAACTGAGAAGATTAACAACAAGATTGCAAGCCAAAAAGTGATCCATTCTATTTAAAATTGGAGTTTATACAAATTTGATGGATCCCAAGGGTCACAAGAATCCCTTGGAAATGAAATGAAGAGTCATCATAATGTTTATTACAAATAAACTATTAAAACTATCAAAATTTATCAAAAAACTATATATAAAAAATAGGTCCACTTTGGGCACCATCCAAGCCCAGAAATGTTCCGAAGACCTTCAAAAATGTAGTTTATTGAAATATGGAAAAATTTTAAAAATTGGATTTTAGCATTTTCCCAATTTAATCCTGATCAATTTAACCAATCCTTATACTAGAACCCTGCTATGCACCTCCTGGTAATGGTCAGGTGCCAATCTACATGATTTTTCCATACTTATTTACATGTATTTAATGTATAAGATGCATAAATCTTTGGCTATGTAAATGAAACTCAATACATGGTATTATGGGTTGTAGTACCTTTCATCTGTAGAGTTACATTCACATAATGTTGTGTTTTGATGAATCCATAGAAAGTTGATTTCATCAATATGAATGATGATTTTTTCCACTATTGATTATGTTGAAATACAAGTTAACATATAAAGGTAGAGGCAATTTTTTCCACTTATGAATTTGGGACAAGATGAGCTTTATCTGAACTCAAATTACTTTCCTCTACTTGTACATCATCTAAAGCCAAAGGGCATATTTGTGGAACCACAAATTTTGGTATCACAACCTTAACAAAAAATTCAACATTCGATGCTTAGAACTTTTTTACTTCCCTTTCTCCTTTCTATATTTTAATGTTTACTCACCACATTTTAACTAAGAAAAAATTTATCCTCCATTCTTGACAAAGGAAGGGACTTCAACTCCATCAAAGCTTATTTTTTATTTAGTTTTTAGAATAAATTTATGTTAATAAGTAGCATATATTTTTTACAAGTTAAATTGTGATATTTTTAGAATAATTTCATGTATGTTTTTTTAGTCAAATTCATTGACCTATGTTTTATGAGTATTGGTTCATAAGAACTTATGAGAATGAATATAAAACTTAACACTCATTGCATCTAGATGAGAAATACTCATGGAACTCATCTCTCGTGAGAATTAATAGAACACTTAACACTCATTGCATCTAGATGAGCCACTACTCATGGAACTCATATCTTATGAGAATGAATGAAACACTTAACGCTCATTGGTCTAGGTGAACAACTAATCATGAAAGATGGATTAATGAGTTTGACTTGAAACCTATACAATTGAGTCTTGATAGCAATATCACAATTTGACTTTCCATGGAAAATATCTTCTACTTATTAATTGATGAGCTAAAGGAGCTCCATTATATGGGTTTATAAGGCACACCACTTGTTGAAGGTTTTCTAGATGAGGTAACAAGGTAAGTGGACTTGACATTGAATGAAATTTTAAGTATGCTCGAGTTGGAGTAGTACTAGGATGGGTGACCTCTAAGGAAGGCCTAATATTTCACCTTTGTCGACATCACCTAGATGTAATGAGAGTTAAGTGTTTCATTCATTCTCATGAGAGATGGGTTCTTGTGAACCACTACTCATGAATCATGGGTCAATGAGCTTGAATAAAAAACTACATAGTTGAATCTTGATAGAAATATCACAAATCCATGTTGGTTTTCAAAATAGTGGAAGGAACATAATGCACAATTACACCATATGACCCATCAATCATTAAGACCTCTATCACTGAAAGCACCTTGTAATTTCAAAGGCAACACTATCATTGAGAGCACTCTAACATTGGAAATGTATATTGTCCCTATAATCAGACAATCCATGAATGATTTAAAGTTTGAAAGTCCCGTGAGAAATCATAGTTTTTCCACCCTATAGGTGGCTCATAAGTGAAAAACTACTCATCATCTATAAGCTATTATGAAGCTCTTCATATCATCCTATGTCTTTTAAATATATATTTTTATTGGTATAATGGAATTAAAAAGAATGCATTTATTAATAAATATAATAGATATTTTTTTACAATCCATAGAATATTTACACACCTTGATGTAAATTGTACATTTCAAGTTTTATATACTTACATATTATTTTACTTTTAACAAGTAAACCAAAAAATCTCATTCAACAAAGTCTAGTAAGTACAAGCATTAGAATGTTTCATCTTAAATGTTTGTCTTATAAAAAAATAAAAGTGGATTGTACACACAATAAGACATTAGAAAATAGTAAGATAGGGATACATAAGCATTCAAATGTCAATATTGTTCATCTAACTTTTAAATCTAAATTGTTCACAACCTATTTAAAACACCCATCCACAATTATACCTACTAGACTCAACTTAAATGCATGTAAAAAAAAAAAAAAAAAATATAATGAAAAACTAAATAAATACTTAGTAGATTCAAAACAAATATAAAAAATTAAAAATTTTATAATCAAATATTGAATAGATACATTTTAGTCCACACTATAAAAAAAAAGGCAATAAAAATCTATATAGTTTTGTTTTGAAAAAAGCTATAAATTCTATTTTTGTAAGTGTATGAGAGCAAGGATTGAACTATTATACCATGTAGGAGGTAATGATGATATCAACCCACAAGCCAAGAATCATTTGCAAGAAAATCACCTATCACAAAGAGAAGATCAACAAGAAATATAATTTGCACAACTTGAGAATTATGTATTGATTTCACAATGAAATTGAGATACAAATGAGATTTAATGATATGATTACAATGCATAAAGAATCACCTTTATAGAAAAAAATAGCCCTAATAAAAAAAATGCTAACTCAAACTAAAAAAGAATACTAGAACTAGATATGCAAACTAGAGCCAAACTATATTGAAATAGGCTAAATTAGGCTCAACTAAAGCTTGACTAAGTGAACATAAATTAGCCATGCATGTGCAAATATGTAGTCAATTATGCATAAGAAATTGCATGAGAATATTTTTGAGCATGTGCACAATTAATTAATGAAATATAAGTAAATGTGCCTAATGCAAAAAGTATGCATCTCAAATAATTCCCTTAAGTGAAACCTAGGGAGAAGTAGAAACCTATAAGCATTAAATGCATGAATGAGTGGGTCGTAGCAACTAGGCTTGATTAGGTACCCATATACAAACCAATAAAGTGTAAGCTCTCAAAAAGAAAGTAAATGAGATCCAGTATAGAGGACAATGAGATCTAGGTAGGCACAAGGATATCTTCGCATTTGTAGCCTTGGAGTTGAGATCGAGGAGAGAGAATGAGGAACGACTAGAGAGACACCTAGCAGAGTAGGATAGATGGCTAGAAGAGAAGGAGATGGAGCTACAAGTACTGTGATATTGCCTATATGAGCGTAGCTCATTAAGGATTTATTAATGCACTACTATATCTCATAGACCATCATCTTCTCACCATGGATCAGAGAGATCTGGGAACCACCATCCTATGGAGCAGAGAGAGAGAAAGAGAGAGAGAGAGAGAGAGAGAGAGAGAGAGAGAGGGGGGGGGGGGGGGGGGGGCGCAGAGGGGGGGTTGTAACCTAGGTCCTTGATGAAGGGTGCTCCCCTTAATACCACAAACATATAATAGAAATAGAGAAACAACAACCATATGCAAGAATAGAAAATGGGCTTCTTATTATCTCCACAAATGTGGAATTACAAACTTTCAGAATTACAATATGCAAAGCCACATGGGCATTCCCTTACAATATTTTGTAGGACAAAGCCTTGAATCAATAACCAGATCTACTACCTAGAACTGCCCCCGAACTGCCTAAGACAACACTACGGGTCTTCCTTATATAGTCAATTTCCACCGCTTGAGAAGGTTCCATAAATTTCTCCTTTTAGGCAGACTAAACATGGAATTATTTTATTTTTACAATTATTACAATAGGGTTGACTCAAAGAAAATACAAAATATGTTTTTAGGTAACCCAACTTCTGGAGGCCATAATTTTTTAACCGCAGGTCCGTTTTTCTATCGTAACCACTTTTCAGAAACGGCATGACAAGATCTACAGTGCCTGACATGCGCAAGGGCCAGTCAGCCGGGGGTCAATCGCAATGCAAAGCCTCTAACACCTTCAAAATTGACCTGAAATATTTTGTACCCAAAAACCACAATAACTTCACCAATACAAATGATGTGGCAATGAAATTCAACTGGTAGGCTGAAATGACTAAGATGAACCTCCAACTGTGAAATCAGAACATTCCGAGATCATATGACCAACTTACTAAAAATAGTAAGTTTCCATAAATAGCAGCTTTGCACAAGATAGCCCTTATTGAAAACAAAACCAAAAATATTTTTGGGTGATGGAAGATTGCTCTTACACCCAAGATGCTCCTGCATCAAACACCTAGGGTAATTTGAGAAGTGACCCTGTCACGACTCAGGTGTGCAGAGGAAAACCAAGACGGTTAACCTCTTCCTTTGTTAGCCATGATGAATCTTCAACAGGTCATCCTTTCCATTTGACCAAATATTCTTCATATGTCATGTTTATTGTGCTTTTTCCAACATGACTATCCAGTATGTCTTCAATCTCCTTGATATCTAAACTGGTTGTTGGAATACTCCACTGTGCTGCTGTAACCTCATCTTCAACACCTCCTTCATGATACTCTGTCAGATCTGAAACATTAAATACTGGTGAAATATTCAGCTCAGTAGGCAATTCAACCTCATATGCATTTCCTAAATCATGCTTCTTCAGTATCTTACATGACCCAAACTTCTTCATTTTCAACTTGTTATATGTACCAACTGGAAATTGCTCCTTTCACAAATGAACCGTGACTTCATCTCCAACCTGAAATTCCTTATGCCTCATTTTCTCATCTGCCATAGCCTTATACTATGCATTCATCTTGGCAATATACTTCCTCACCTCCTCATGGATGTTCTTCAAATGTTCCGCAAAATCCTCAGCTTTAGTACTACTTATTTCTCCTTTCTCTATCTTCCTCAACTCAAATGCATTTCTGGGACTACTTCCATATACAATCTATGGATGATGTGATGAACTAAACTTCAAATTTGTCTTCAACTCTTCACTTTCTGCTAGTGTCATTTTGTGTGTTACCTTATAATTTAGCAAACTGGCTCCTGGAATCATGTCCATCTAATGACTGATCTTTCTTACTAGTGGTAATCCATCAGGCACATTATCAAATACAATATCCTGAAACTCATTCAATAATTCTTCAACTTCTACAGGTATATCTTCTACTTCCTCTTTCCCATCCTTTGGAATTAAGGTAAAACACATATGCTCATGCCGCATACCATCTAAAAAATTTCCTCTATCAACAAAAGTTATTCTTGCATTACCACATACCTTTTCTTCTATTTCCTTCAATAGTTTTAGCTTATGTCGCACTCCATCCTTTATCAGGGAATAGGTATTCACATGACCATCATGTACAACACATTTGTCAAACTGCCAAGGTCTACCCAACAACATATGACATGCATCCATAGATATGATATCACATAGTACCTCATTTTGGTACCCGCCGATCTTGAACTTCACTAAACACTGTTCACTGACCATGACCTTGTGGTCATCCTGCACCCAGGCAACCCGATATGGATGTAAATGTTTTTGCCTCTTGAGCTTCAACTTTCTCACCATCTCTTCTGACACCAAATTATCAGTACTGCCACTATCAATAATCACATCACAACACTTACCCTCACACTTGCACCTGGTGCGAAACAGGCTCCTCCTTTGCTTAGGTTCATTCTCACCACTCAGCAGGACTCCTCTGTTGATCAATGTTTCTCCTCTTTCAACATCTTCAGAATTTGATGATCTGGCATCTTCATCTACATGTGCAACTGTGTCCTAGCCTTCATTCCTCCTATCCATCCTTCATTGGTGTTGAGGACATTCAAATGCCCTATGACCTTCTTCTCCATAGTGAAAACATGTTCCACGAAAGCCTCTCCGAGATCCTCGTCCTCTTCCTCTTCCTCTCTGATTTGTATTATTCTGATCATGGAAATGATTGAAATTGTCTCCTCTCTGATTCTGACTATTACTGGCCTCATCCTACTTTTTCGGATCTTCATTTTGATCTCCATATGACCGTCCACTAGATCTTCCATCATGACCTCTTCCACTTTTTCTTCTCTCAAACTTCTTGTTCAGCTTTTCCTCTAGTTTTAGGGCAAACTGGTATGCCTCTTCAATACTGTTCATTCAAACCAGATTCAATTCTTCTTGAATGCTCGGCCTTAACCCATTAAGGTAACGGGAAACTTTCTCCTTGTCAGCTTTTGCATGGCTTGTTCTGATGAAGATTCAATAGAACTCCTCTATATACTCTTGAACAGATCTTCTTGCTTGCTTCAAACTTTGCATTTTCTTTAGTAGGTCAAGTTCATAATCAATAGGGATGAACTGTCGCTTCAATTTATCCACCATCCGCTCCCATCTTGTGATTTTATCCTTTCCTCTTCACTTTCTCTCTAATTGAATCTCTTGCCACCAGATCTTCGCATGACCCTTCAGTCTGGCCTTCACAAACTTGACCCGATCAGGATCCTCGATATCTTCATACTCAAAATATTCTTCACATTCATTGATCTAGTTGATCAATTCCTCTAGGTTAAGATTTTTAGAAAATGTCGGGACCTCAATCTTAGGTCTCTTCCCGATCTTTGAGATGGCCCAGAAAAGTCTTTCTTCTTCTTGATTCAAAACTTCAACTTCTCCTTGTTCAGAATTTCCTTCTCCCTTGGCTTCATCCTCGCTTTCATCTTTGACATTAAGATTCATTCCTCTACGAATCTCCTCTTGCAATGCCCACACTTGTCTCCACAGTTCCCTAACCTCAGGTGTTACAACACCAGCTCTTCCGCCATGTTCGCTTCGTGGAGGCATTTTCACGCTTCTCGCTAAAACCCTAACCATGGTCCTATTGCAAACTGTCTCACAGTCGGTGATCTATTTACATAGAAACCCTAACCCACGGTCCTGGTCCAAACTGCCTCACAATCGGCAATCTGTTTACACACTCAGGAACTCCTACTCTGATACCACTTGATGAAGGGTGCTCCCCTTAATACCACAAACCCATAAATGAAACAAAGAAACAACAACCATATGTAAGAACAAAAAATGAGCTTCTTATTATCTCTACAAATGTGGAATTACAAACTTTCAAAATTACAATATGCAAAGCCACATGGGCATTCCCTTACAATATTTTGTAGGACAAAGCCTCGAATCAATACTCAAATCTACTACCCAAAACTGCCCCCGAACTGCCTAAGACAACACTACGGGCCTTCCTTATATAGGCACTTTCCACCACCCGAGAAGGTTCCATAAATTTATTCTTTTAGGCCGACTAAACATGGAATTATTTTATTTTTACAATTATTAAAATAGGGTTGGCTCAAAGAAAATACAAAATATGTTTTTAGGTAACCCAACATCTAGAGGCCATAACTTTTTAACCATAGCTCTATTTTTCTATTGTAACCACTTTTTGGAAATGCCATGACAAGATCTACAATGCTAGACATGTGCAATTGCTAGTCAGTTGGAGGTCGATCGCGATCTGGAGCCTCTAAGGCCTTCAAAATTGAGCTCAAAGATTTCATACCCAAAAACCTCAATAACTTCACCAATACAGATGATGTGTCAATGAAATTCAACTGGTAGGCTGAAATGACTAAGATGAACCTCCAACTGTGAAATCAGAACATTCCAAAATCATATGACCAACTTACTAAAAATAGTAAGTTTCCATAAATAGCAGCTCTGCACAAGATAGCCCTTATCGAAAACAAAACCAAAAATATATTTGGGTGATGGAAGATTGCACTTACACCTAGGATACTCCTGCATCAGACACCCAGGATAATTTGAGAAGTGACTTTGTCACGACTCAGGGGTGCAAAGGAAAACCAAGATGGTTAACCTCCTCCTTTGTTAGCTATGATGAATCTTCAATAGGTCATCCTTTCCATTTGACCAAATACTCTTCATATGTCATGTTCTTTGTGCTTATGCCAACACGACTACCCAGTATGTCTTCAATCTCCTTGATATCTAAACAGGTTGCTGGAATACCCCACTATGCTGCTGTAAGCTCATCTTCAACACCTCCTTCATTATACTCTGTCACATCTGAAACATTAAATACTAGTGAAATATTTAGCTCAGTAGGAAATTCAACCTCATATGCATTTACTAAATCATGCTTCTTCAGTATCTTACATGGCCCAAACTTCTTCATTTTCATCTTGTTATATGTATCAATTAGAAATCGCTCCTTCCGCAAATGAACCATGACTTCATCTCCAACCTGTAATTCCTTATGCCTCATTTTCTCATCTGTCTTAGCCTTATAATGTGCATTCATCTTGGCAATATGGTTCCTCACCTCCTCATGGATGTTCTTCAAATGTTCTACAAAATCCTTAGCTTCAGCACTATTTATTTCTCCTTTATCTATCTTCGTCAACTCATATGCATTTTTGGGACTACTTCCATATACAATCTATGGATAATGTGATGAATTAAACTTCAAATCTGTATTCAACTCTTCACTTTCTACTAGTGTCATTTTGTGTGCTGCCTTATTTGACAAACTAGCTCATGGAATCAAGTCCATCTAATGACTGATCTTTCTTACTAGTGGTAATCCATCAGGCACATTATCAGATACAATATCCTGAAACTCATTCAATAATTCTTCAACTTCTACAGGTATATCTTCTACTTCCTCTTTCTCAGCCTTTGGAATTAAGGTAAAACACATATGCTCATGCCGCATACCATCTAAAAAATTTCCTCTATCAACAAAAGTTATTCTTGCATTACCACATACCTTTTCTTTTGTTTCCTTCAATAGTTTTAGCTTATGTCGCACTCCATCTTTTATCAGGGAATAGGTATTCACACGACCATCATATACAACACATTTGTCAAACTACCAAGGTCTACCCAACAACATATGACATGCATCCATAGATATGATATCACATAGTACCTCATTTTGGTACCCGCTGATCTTGAACTTCACTAGGCACTGTTCACTGACCATGACCTTATGGTCATCCTGCACCCAAGCAACCCAATATGGATGTGGATTTTTCTGCTTGTCAAGCTTCAACTTTGTCATAATATCTTCTAACACCAAATTATAAGTACTGTCGCTATCAATAATCACATCACAACACTTACCCTCACACTTGCACTTGGTGCGAAACAGGCTCCTCCTTTGCTCAAGTTCATTCTCACCACTCAGTAGGACTCTTTTGTTGATCAACATTTCTCCTTTTTCAGCATCTTCAGAATTTGATGATCTGACATCTTCATCTACATGTGCAACTTTGGCCTAGCCTTCATTCCTCCTATCTATCCTTTCTTGGTGTTGAGGACATTCAAATGCCCTATGACCTTCTTCTCCATAGTGAAAACATGTTCCATGGAAGCCTCCTCTTCCAAATCCTTTTCCTCTTGCTCTTCCTCACTGATCTCTATTATTGTGATCATGGAAATGATTGAAATTATCTCCTCTCTGATTCTGACTGTTACTGGCCTCATCCTTCTTTTTCGAATCTTTATTTCGATCTCCATATGACCGTCCACCAGATCTTCCATCACGACCTCTTCCGCTTTGTCTGCTCTCAAACTTCTTGTTCAACTTTTCCTCTACTTTTAGGGCAAACTGGTATGCCTCTTCAATACTGTTCATTTGAACCAGATTCAATTCTTCTTGAATGCTCGGCCTTAACCCATTAAGGTAACGGGGAACTTTCTCCTTGTCAGCTTCTGCATTGCCTATTCTGATGAGGATTCGATAGAACTCTTCTGTATACTCCTGAACAGATCTTCTTGCTTGATTCAAACTTTGCATTTTCTTCAGTAGGTCAAGCTCATAATCAACAGGGATGATCTGTCACTTCAATTTATCCACCATCAGCTCCCATCTTGTGATTTTATTCTTTCCTTTTCAATTTTTGTCTAACTAAATCTCTTGCCACCAAATCTTCGCATGACCCTTCAATCTAGCTTTCGCAAGCTTGACCCGATCAAGATCCTCTATATCTTCATACTCAAAATATTCTTCACATTCATTGATCTAGTCGATCAATTTCTCTAGGTTAAGATTTTTAGAAAATGTCAGAACCTCAATCTTAGGTCTCTTCCTGATCTTTGAGATGACCCGAAAAAGTCTTTCTTCTTCTTGATTCAAAACTTCAACTTTTCTTTGTTCAGAATTTCCTTCTTCCTCGGCTTCATCCTCGATTTCATCTCTAACATTAAGATTCATTCCTCTACAAATCTCCTCTTGCAATGCTCGCACTTGTTTCTGCAGTTCCCTAACCTCAAGTGTTACAACACCAACTCTTCTGCCATGTTCCCTTCATAAAGACATTTTTGCACTTCTCGCTGAAACCCTAACCAGGGTCCTGGTGCAAACTGCCTCACAGTTAGCGATCTATTTACACAGAAACCCTAACCCACGGTCTTGTTGCAAACTGTCTCACAATCAGTGATCTATTTACACACTGAGGAACTCCTGCTCTGATATCACTTGATGAAGGGTGCTCCCCTTAATACCACAAACACATAACAGAAACAAAGAAACAACAACCATATGCAAGAACAGAAAATGAGCTTGTTATTATCTCCACAAATGTCGAATTACAAACTTTCAGAATTACAATATGCAAAGCCACATGGGCATTCCCTTACAATATTCTATAGGACAAAGCCTCGAATCAATACCCAGATCTAATACCCAGAACTACCCTTGAACTGCCTAAGACAACACAACGGGCTTGCCTTATATAGGCAATTTCCACCACCCGAGAAGGTTCCAAAAATTTAACCTTTTATGCTGACTAAACATGAAATTATTTTATTTTTACAATTATTACAATAGGGTCGGCTCAAAGAAAATACAAAATATGTTTTTAGGTAACCCAACTTTTGGAGGCCATAACTTTTTAACAGTAGCTCCATTTTTCTATTGTAACCACTTTTTGGAAACGTCATGACAACATCTACTTTACCTGACATGTGCAAGCGCTAGTCAGCTGGGGGTCGATCATGATTCAGAGCCTCTAAAGCCTTCAAAATTGACATGGAAGATTTCGTACCCAAAAATTTGAATAACTTCACCAATACAGATGATTTGGCAATGAAATTTAACTGGTAGGCTGAAATGACTAAGATGAACCTCCAACTATGAAATCAGAACATTTCGAGATCATATGACCAACTTACTAAAAATAGTAAGTTTCCATAAATAGCAGCTTTGCACAAGATAGCGCTTATTGAAAACAAAACCAAAAATATTTTTGGTGATGCAAGATTTCTCTTACACCTAGGATACTCTTGGATCAGACACCCGGAGTAATTTTAGAAGTGACCTTGTCACGACTCAAGTGTGCAGAGGAAAACCAAGATGGTTAACCTCCTCCTTTGTTAGCTATGATGAATCTTCAACAAGTCATCCTTTCCATTTAAAAAAATACTCTTCATATGTCCTATTCCTTGTGCTTTTGCCAACACGACTATCCAGTATGTCTTCAATCTCCTTGATATCTGAACTGGTTGCTGGAATACTCCACCGTGCTGCTGTAACCTCATCTTCAACACCTCCTTCATGATACTCTGTCAAATCTAAAATATTAAATATTGGTGAAATATTCAGCTCAGTAGGCAACTAGACCTCATATGCATTTCCTAAATCATGCTTCTTCAGTATCTTACATGGCCCAAACTTCTTCCTTTTCAGCTTGTTATATGTACCAACTGAAAATCGCTCCTTCCGCAAATGAACCATGACTTCATCTCCAACTAGAAATTCCTTATGCCTCATTTTCTCATCTTCCTTAGCCTTATACTGCACATTCATCTTGGCAATATGCTTCCTCACCTCCTCATGGATGTTCTTCAAATGTTCAGCAAAATCCTCAGCTTCAACACTACTTATTTCTCCTTTATCTATCTTCCTCAACTCAGATGCATTTTTGGGACTACTTCCATATACAATATGTGGATGATGTGATGAACTAAACTTCAAATCTATCTTCAACTCTTCACTTTCTACTAGTGTCATTCTGTGTGCTACCTTATTTGGCAAACCGGCTCCTAAAATCAAGTCCATCTAATGACTGATCTTTCTTACTAGTGGTAATCCATCAGGCACATTATCAGATACAATATCCTGAAACTCATTCAATAATTCTGCAACTTCTACAGGTACATCTTCTACTTCCACTTTCCCATCCTTTGGAATTAAGGTAAAACACATATGCTCATGCCGCATACCATCTAAAAAATTTCCTCTATCAACAAAAGTTATTCTTGCATTACCACATACCTTTTCTTCTATTTCCTTCAATGGTTTTATCTTATGTTGCACTCCATCCTTTATCAGGGAATAGGTATTTGCATGACCATCATGTACAACACATATGTCAAACTGCCAAGGTCTACCCAATGACATATGACATGTATGCATATATATGATATCACATAGTACCTCATTTTGGTACCTGCCGATGTTGAACTTCACTAGGCACTGTTCACTGACCATGACCTTGTGGTCATCCTGCACCCAGGCAACCCGATATGGATGTGGATGTTTCTGCCTCTTGAGCTTCAACTTTGTCACCATCTCTTCTAACACCAAATTATCAGTACTGCCACTATCAATAATCACATCACAACACTTACCCTCAAACTTGCACCTGGTGCGAAACAAACTCCTCCTTTGCTGAGCTTCATTCTCACCACTTAACAGGACTCTTCTGTGTATCAATGTTTCTCCTTTTTTAGCATCTTTAGAATTTGATGATCTGGCATCTTCATCTACATGTGCAACTTTGGCCTAGCCTTCATTCCTCCTATCCGTCGTTCCTTGGCATTGAGGACATTCAAATTCCCTATGACCTTCTTCTCCATAGTGAAAACATGTTCCACGGAAGCCTCCTCTTCCAGATCCTTGTCCTCTTCCTCTTCCTCTCTGATCTCTATTAGTCTGATCATGGAAATGATTGAAATTATCTCCTCTATAATTCTGACTATTACTAGCCTCATCCTACTTTTTCGGATCTTAATTTTAATCTCCATATGACCATCCATCAGATCTTCCATCATGACCTCTTTCGCTTTGTCTGATCTCAAACTTCTTGTTCAGCTTTTCATGTACTTTTAGGGAAAACTGGTATGCCTCTACAATACTATTCATTTGAACCACATTCAATTTTTCTTAAATGCTCGGCCTTAACCCATTAAGGTAACAGGTAACTTTTTCCTTGTCAACTTTTGCATGGCCTATTTTGATGAGGATTCGATAGAACTCCTCTTTATACTCCTGAACAGATCTTCTTGCTTGCTTCAAACTTTGCATTTGCTTTAGTAGGTCAAGCTCATAATCAACAAGGATGAACTGTCACTTCAATTTATCCACCATCCGCTTCCATCTTGTGATTTTATCCTTACTCTTTGATTTTTCTCTAACTGAATCTCTTGCCACCAGATCTTCGCATGACTCTTCAGTCTGACCTTCGCAAACTTGAGCCAATTAGGATCCTCGATATCTTCATACTTAAAATATTCTTCACATTCATTGATCTAGTCAATGAATTCATCTGAGTTAAAATTTCCAGAAAATGTTGGGACCTCAATCTTAGGTCTCTTCTCGATCTTTGAGATGGCCCGGAAAAGTCTTTCTTCTTCTTGATTCAAAACTTCAACTTCTCCTTGTTCAGAATTTCCTTCTCCCTCGGCTTCATCCTCACTTTCATCTCTGACATTAAGATTCATTCCTCTGCGAATCTCCTCTTGCAATGCTCGCACTTGTCTCTGTAGTTCCCTAACCTCAGGTGTTACAACACTAGCTCTTCTACCACGTTCCCTTTGTGGAGGCATTTTCGCACTTCTCACTGAAACTCTAACCACGGTCCTGGTGCAAATTGCCTCATAGTCAACGATTTGTTTACATAGAAACCCTAACCGACGGTCCTAGTACAAACTTCCTCACAATAAGCGATCTATTTACACACTCAAGAACTCCTGCTCTGATACCACTTAATGAAGGGTGCTCCCCTTAATACCACAAACACATAACAAAAATAGAGAAACAACAACCATATGCAAGAATAGAAAAGGGGCTTCTTATTATCTTCACAAATGTGGAATTACAAACTTTCAGAATTACAATATGCAAAGCCACATGGGCATTCCCTTACAATATTCTATAAGACAAAGCCTCGAATCAATACCCAGATCTACTACCTAGAACTACCCCCGAACTGCCTAAGACAACACTATGGGTCTTCCTTATATAGGCAATTTCCACCGCCCGAGAAGGTTCCAGAAATTTAGCCTTTTAGGCTGACTAAACATGGAATTATTTTATTTTTACAATTATTACAATAGGGTCAGCTCAAAGAAAATACAAAATATGTTTTTAGGCAACCCAACTTCCGTAGGCCATAACTTTTTAACAGTAGCTCCGTTTTTCTATTGTAACCACTTTTCAAAAATGTCATGACAAGATCTATAGTGCCTGACACGCGCAAGCGCCGGTCAGCCGTGGGCCAATTGGGATCCGGAGCCTTTAAGGCTTTCAAAATTAAGCTGAAAGATTTCACCCCAAAAACCTTAATAACTTCATCAATACAAATGATGTGGCAATGAAATTCAACTGGTATGCTGAAATGACTAAAATGAACCTCCAACTGTGAAATCAGAACATTTTGAGATCATATGACCAACTTACTAAAAATTGTAAGTTTCCATAAATAGTAGCTTTGCACAAGATAGCCCTTATTGAAAATAAAACCAGAAATATTTTTGGGTGATGCAAGATTGCTCTTACACCCAAGATGCTCCTGCATCAGTCCTAGGACACATTAATGTGTTATAAGACCCATTAACAATCTTTATAGCCTTTAAGATGTATTGTAAGGGGTCCTAGGAAACATTAATGTGTCCTAGGACCCCTTAAGACCCCATATAACCCCTTAAAACCCCTAACCATACATTAGTGTATGGCAAGGGGTCTTAAGGTGTCCTAGGACAAATTAATGTATCTGAGGACCCCTTAAAAATCCTTAAAAACCCTAAGACATTGAGAAAGGGGTCCTAAAGGGTCATAAGGGGTCCTAAGACACATTAATGTGTCCCAAGACCCCTTATGAACCATTAGGACCCTGAAGGTCCCCTTAGGATATATCTTAGGAGTTCTAAAGGAACCTTATGGTTTATAAGGTGTCCTAAGACACATTAATATGTCCTAAGACCCCTCACGACCCCTTAGAACCCTTTACAATACATTTTTATGTGATAAGGGGTCCTAAGTTGTCTTAAGACATCCTGGGACATGTTAATGTGTCCTAGGACCCCTTACCATACATCATAGGGGTCCTAAAGGGTCTTGAGGGGTCATAATCGGTCGTAGGACACATTAATGTGTTGCAAGACCCCTTATGAGCACTTATTATACATTAGTGTATGGGTCTTAAAGGCTCCTAATGAGTCTTAAGGGGTCGTAGGACATTTTAATGGGACCCTTTAGGACCAATTACCATATATCTGATGGGTCATAAGAGTCCTAGTACATAATAATGTCTCCTAGGACCCCTTATGACCCCTTAGGACCCTTTAGGATCCATTACCATATATCTTAATGGTCCTAAGGGGTCATAAGGGGTACTCTCTCATCCTCTCTCTCCCCTAAGGGGTCTTAAGGGGTCCTCTCTCTCTCCATGATCACCCTCTTTCTCTATCTCTCCCCTATTTAAGAATAGGAAAAGGAGAGGGAGATAGAGAGAAGGTGAGAATGGGGGAAAGAGAAAGGGTAAGAAAGGGAGAGATAGATAGAGATTCCATGAGAGAGAGAGAGATAGAGGCCATGAAAATGGTAGAGAGAGAGAGAATAAGAAGGGGGGAGATAGAGGGTGAGTCCATGAAAAGGGTAGAGAGAGGGTGAGAAGGGGAGAGATAGAGGGTGAGTCTCTCCCTATATCTCTATCTCTCCCTCGATCTCTTCCTTTCTTACCCTTTCTCTCTCCCCCCTGATCACCCTTTTCACCCCCTCCTCTCTCTCTCTCTCCTATTCTTACATAGGGGAGAGAGAGAGAGACAAAGGGTGAGAAGGGGAGAGAGAGAGAGAGGAGAAGGGGAGAGAGAGAGATTGCAATTATTTACTTGTGTATCAATGCCAAATTTTGCATTGAGAAAATCATCAGTCATCATTCCATCATCATCTCATTGCCTATTAGCATTACCATATGTGCACATGGATCCACATGACCAAAAAATATGGGCCCTCAAAGACTGACCATGCCACTCTCATCTAAAGGATGGGCACACTATATGAGAGTCTATGTTAGAGCAATAATCATGCCTACTATTTCCACCTACACATGTTCCTTCATAACGGAAGGAACACTAACGTGCTCGACATGTAGTTTTCCTATGGGAACCCTAACTACATTAGGGTCACACTTTTCCCCCGTTCTATCATATGATGACCCCCGCCTCTATCCTGATATTCTAGAAAGTCAAAATAATTTGGGATTTCCTTGAGGAAAAGCTCACAATAAAGTTTCCTCAAAAAAATATCATGGAATCTCATGATTTTTATATGTAATAAAAAACTATCCACCATTTGTATCAAAAGTTATTTTCTATTTTTGCATGTTGGAACCAATGGATTGGAAACCTCTTACAAGTAGTTCTAAGAGTTTCATTCTTTTTAGGATTTGCAAAGAGTTTACAAATGTCATCTTTGGTTATTTTTTTCTTTTTTACATCCTCATATGAAAATTTATGTACGTAGTATTGTTTTTGCTCATCTTGTTTGTATGACCAAATATTAAGTTGTGCACTAACTGAGCGTATGTGAGTCAAGATTGATTCTAATGATTTTGCAAGTGTTTCCCTTCTAGGATTTGTATCGATAGATTGTTTCAACCTCTCAATCAAAGCTTCTAATTCATTTTTGCCACTTTCTATTGGCTAATCAAATTATCTTGTGTTCCAAGTGGAGGTCTCAGGATTGATGGAGGAGGTTGGGGTACATTTTCTTCGTTAATTTATGCTGGAGGTTTTGGTTGAGGTGGATTATTCTTTCCTGGAAATTAAAGAAAGAATTATTTTAAAACCCTAATTAAACTTAAATCTTAACAAAAGAGACTTTGAGAACAAAATCTGATTTAAAACCCAAATTAAACTTAAATTTCAATAAAAAAAGAGGCATTGGCTATAAATTAACTTACTTCTTCCACCTTTCTGACCTCCTCAATATGGTGGAGATATTTTTGTTGCAATCCAATGCACCGACAAATGAAAATATGCTCCAACAATGGCATACATCATTTTGCAACTCAAAACCCTTCCTTGGCTCGCGACTGAAATGAAAAATTGGGGTTTTGAACTAGATGTTTGTTTTTATATTTACTTTTTTAATAGGGTGTGCGTCCTATATAGTGTACACCCTATTGATTTTGAGGGAACAAAAAGATAAGTGGCATCTTTTTGGTCCCCCATATTCAATTATTTATACACAACAATAGAAAAATGTTACTGAAAGGAATAATACGATTCTTGAGGAAATGGCTAGTTGCATGATTCATGCTCTTCTCTTGGACCTTCATTTTGGGCTAGAGCCATTAATTGTGCTACACACATTTAGAATTATATCTACACAAGGGATTGAAGGGTATGACTCCTTTTGGTGCCTAGTGTGTTAGAAAAATAGTTGTCAAACACTTCAAAGTTTTTGTCTCTCTAGCTTGGGAATGCACCCCTCTAAAGAAACCCAAGGCTATGGAACCTCAAAGTAGTCATTTCATATATTTTTCATATCCTAATGGTTCCATACAATATTAACTCTTAGATCAAGACACATATGAGCTATTCATTAAGAGTAGTGTTCACTTTGAGGAAATATTTCCTAGCTTGTCCTCTAATCCTCCTCATTCTTTCTCCATAGTGCATACTAGTGACAATGAATCATATGATTCAATTTCATCTCCTACTCACAAGTTCACAACTCTGCATGGTCCATGTATTGAGGTTGAGGATACTCATCCTTCATTCCCATCTTCTTTACAACCTCATTAGGAGCATAAGACTCTTGAGTTAGTAGAAATATTCTTGGGGATCCTTCAGATACTTGAAGGACTAAATGACAACATCAACATCTTCCACATATCTACATTACTACAACTTATAATCCACAATCCTTTAAGGAAGTGTTGAGAATTCCTGAGTGGTATTTAGAAATGGAGGATGAGTATTAATAAGGGGCCACACATGGGACTTAGTTCCTCTTCCTAAGGGGAGAAAGATGATTGTGTGTAAGTGGATCTATTGGACCAAATGTGGAGCAAATGTAATAGTGGACAAGCTCAAAGAACAACTTGCAAGGTCTTGGTATTGATTACATAGTGAGATTTTCTCTTATTCCTAAGATGAACACCTTCCACTTGACTCTTGCCATTTCTACAACTCATTGTTGGGTTGTTTACTAGATGGATGTAAAGAATGCATTTCTTCAAAGGGATCTTCAAGAGGTGATTTACATGAAGCAGTCACAGGGAATCATTCAAGATTCTTCTTAGGTTTACAGATTTAGGTAGTCTATCTATGAAATCAAATAGGCCCCTAGGAATTGATATGCCAAGATGGCATCTTTTCTTCTCTCCACAAGATTCACCAACAGTCATTCTGACTTGAATGTCTACATTTTGTGATAGGAAGACTCCCATTTTCTTCATGTGTTATATGTTGATGACTTGATCATCATAGGGAGTACATCATTTATCATTAGCATTGTCAAATCTTATTTGCATGACAAGTTTTCTATGATTAACTTGGGTCGTTCACACTACTTTCTAGAGATTAAGATCACTAAGTCTTCTCCAGGATCACTCTTTCTCTTTATCTTCTAGCCTAGTTCGACATGACTAATCCTAAGATTGACCTAATTTCCTTTCTTTTAGGAGTCAAGCTCAAGGATAAGTGTTCCACTCTGATTTTTTATGCCACCTTTTATTCTCAACTTACTGGGAACCTCATCTACTTGAATCACACATGCCTTGATGTTTCCTCTATAGTTGTCTCAACTTCACAATTTATTCAAAAACCATGTGACCTTCATCAAAAAGATCTTACATGACATTCAAGATACACATCATGGGATTCACTATGTAACAAGTACAATAGTTGAGTTGGATGGATATATATATTCAAATTGCACCAGCAATCTTGAAAATCATAAGTCCATTTCTAGCTACAACTTTCATCTTGGCTCCAAATGCATTTGTGGCAGAGCAAGAAGCACCATGCTATTTCTCTTTCTTTGATTCTCACTAAGTTTGCCTTCACCATTTCATGACACACAATCCTTCATTGTGACAATCAAATTACCATTCAAATCTTGAAGAGCCCAATTCACCATCAAAGGAGAAAACACATCGATATCCATATGTACTACATTGAGGAGTTGATTCAAGAGGCCATTTATTTGTAGCCTAGCAAGTTGCAAATATCTTTCGCAAACCCTTCATTGAGAGAAATTATCATGGATTGTGAACTCTCTTGGGGGTGTTGTATATGGTGAAAACCTACCTGTTGGGAGAAAGCTCAAACATGCAAACATTAGAAATAAAGAGCATATTCATTATAATCTAACATATTCATAACTTGTAAAACCAAAAGTTTTCACCATAACCTCAGATGAAAATGAAGCAAGTGCACTCAAGAATTTCTTGATTTAAGCTCTTAGAGGTTGTGGGTGTGCTCTCCCAACATAAGTATAAATCCCATTATGACTGCAAGGTAGATTAAAAAAGATTGAATTACTCAGGGAGGAGCTATGGAAGCAACCCTCAAGTATTCAATATAAGAAGACAAAGAGGCTCGAGGAGGAGCTATGGAAGAAACCCTCAAGCTCATATGGAATGCAAAAATAACAACTGAATGAAGCTAAATCATGAAATCAAATTCTAAATCTATTATGTTCTAATAACTACCAAATGGTTATTAAAAACTCTAAATGAAATAAAACAAACTAGCATTATAATTCTACATGCAAATGATGGATTATTTGTTTGAGGAAAGGGTCTTATTTATAAAATTTTGGAGGGCTTAAGTGAGGTGGCATCTATGTGAAATCCACATAGGTGCCACCAAGGAGACACATAAGCCATGCAAATTCCAAGACTTGCTCACACAGGTGTGAGCAACTTGGGATGTGAAGGGTCAATGTGTACTCCAAGTACACATTTGTAAGTCTATGTAAGAGAAAGTCAATTTTCACACTTTTGGAAGGTGTAAGAGGTGCCATTAGAAAATGTAAGAAGCCTTGTTTAGGCAATTTTTAGCAATTTTTAAGTCTGAATTGTAAACTATTTTCTCACACATATGTGACCAAATAATTACGACTAATTTGTGTAGGAAGATGAAAATTAGCTTAATTAACCTTAGTTAATTAATAAATAGACTTTTTAGATAGAAAGTGATGTGTGTAGAATAACATCTAGGTTAGGTTTAAGATTAAATCAAATAAAAATTAATTTAATCATGGTTTAGTAGAAATAAGGAATGTGGAGGAATAAATAAATTAAAAATTTATTAAAAGGGGGAATATGGAGAAACATGCAATAAATTAAATTTAATAAATTAGGAGGGGTAGTATTTAACTTTAATTTAAATACTATAGCTAGTGAATTTATTTAATTAAATAAATAGATGAATTTAACAAAAATAATTAATTCAAAATTAACTATAATATTATTTGGGGTCATTAATTAAATTTAATTAATGTTAAGTGGATAAATTTAGGTGTCTACATTTTGCCTCTCTTTGATGCGGTGTCAAAATGACATTGTGTCAAGGAAAAGAAAACATAGATTCCCCAAAGGAAAAATTGGACCTAAAAGATGCACAAAGGGGAAGTCAATAGGAGAATTTGCCCCCTCAAAAAATAGGCCAAAATAAAAAATTTGTCCAATTTTCACGAAAAAGGGATGGGAAAAGGCTTTGCATGACTTGTTGGGAAAAAAGGGCAAAAAGGGAAGCAAAAAGAACCCTTTTTAAAAAAGTTAAAAAATTGGCCCTTTATAAAAGGGCAAAAAGGAGTAAAAGGATTCATTTTTACCACAAGGAAAGAGATAAGAGGAGAGGAGAGAACAAGGAAATGGTAGAGTGACAAGACCAACAACGTCTGGGTGAGAGAGTGTGAGTCTACCGACAGAGGGGATCCATTGAGTTCGAAAACCCATCCATGTTTTTAATTTTGGCATAAGTTTCTATATTTAATGAATGTGGGTTGGTGAAGTAGACTTAGAAGGGAAGGGTATGGTGGAGATGCCAAAGGCATAAGCCAATAGGTGACCCCGCCTAACTACAGATGAAACAAAGCCACCCATCCACAAGAGGCGAGGAGCCGCGCCCACGGGTGACATGTAGCCGTCTATCCATAGATGGGTGGCTCCACCCGCTCATGGGCGAGGCATGGTTGCCCACTCACGGGAGGGGCCAATCCACTCATCTAGGGATGGGTGGCTTTGCCACCAAGGGCAGGGAAGCCAAGGTGGGATGCCTCACCTATCTAAAGGAGGAACAAGGGCCAAACAACAAATGATGACAAAGGGGAGTGGGAAATTTGGGACGGGCAATGCTATCCATCAAGGGGGAGCGTGGGATGGGGATTTTTGTCTATCTAGGAGGGGGGCCAAGACCAGGATGAGAATTGGGGTAGTGACTAGAACTGTGTCAGGTGATTAGATGTAGGAGCCAAATTATTGGATTAGATAGAATGAGCGATGGCAAAACATGATGACATTATGAGCTGAGCTGAGTAGTGAGGAATGGGGAAAAGTAACACTATGCGGCCTAAAACACATGCATGATTGACCACACCTAAGAGTGCATAATGTGCTCATGACAATGCTAATTGAGAGGTGTCACTCAGACACATCGAGTTTCCACTTACCAACTGAAGAGATGATCGTGACACCACAGATGTATGTAGGATTCTGCGAGTACCGATCATGGGAGAGATGTCAAAGTATCAGTTGGAGAGTGCGAAGTAGTTTTTGGAGGAGAGTTTTAGGAAGTGGGTAGATCATATTCCTATTGATCACCAGTGGATGTCATGGTGAGGGGGGATGGAGGTAAGATTTCCTCAGATAGCATTGTGAATAGGTGTAAAATGGATTCACCTCTATTCAAATGTAAAGGGGGGAAATATGAGATCTATTCTCAAACTCAAATTCCCAAAGAAGAGATCCAATTTGATCAACCAAGAAGTTAATACACAATTGAATCAATTTATGAAGAATATGGAAGAGAGAGAGAGAGTAAATCCAATATTTCCCTATGAAGGAAATTATGCTTGGAATATGGAATAATTGAAATACAAATACTAACCTTAAATTAGGGTAGATCTAAAAAATGTCAAATTCTGATGTCTGTGTATACTTTCAAGCAATTCTGCAACCTGTTCTAGACTAGAAATGTCGAGATAGAGAAAACCCAAAAATCTTTCTCTAAGATGAGCTCAGGTTGGGTTTGACCCTCATAAAAGGTCAAATATTACATTCTTTATTTGAAGTCCGATTCGAATTTTGTTCATAGATCTCGAAAGTTTTTCGAAAAGGGTATCCAAATTCGCTATCAGATCTGAAATTCTGCACCTGTACCTACAAGAAAATGAGAGTTTTTGTTGTATGGGGGGTTTGTCTTGGTCAGACTCCAATTTAGGAATTAACCTTGAAATTGAATTGAAATATATTGTGCATAAACAAAGTAATTGAAACAAATCACCTCACTTATGTTGAAGTCCTTGTAGAGGATTTGAATCATCAAATCCACAAGTAGGAATGCTTCAATGGATGTAAGATGAATGTAGGATGTCTCCAATCAATGACATTTGATCTTCAACACCAATCTTGACTTGATCTTTGCATATGAGAAGGCTTGTAGAAGGATGGATCATCAAAGGGGGCTCCAAAGAGATTGAATCCTTCAATAGCTAACAATGGATCTCCTTGATGGATGAATGCTTGAAGACTTTCTTGAATGCTTGAGAGTGCTTGCAATTGCTTGATTGTGGATGTTCTCACAAAACTTGATGGAGAGATGTGAAAATAATGGATGAGAAAATGAGAGAGGAAGGCCTCCTTTTATAGTGAACTAGGGCACAATCCTCTAGAGGGGCCACCATGGAGAATTAAATCCCAATTAGGTCCTAACCTTTAGAAAATATACCTAGATTAAATGAAATTAAAGGATTTACCATCCTGAAACTCGAAATGGCTAACTCGGAGGTGGGAAAATAAATATCCCGAAAGCCCGATGCCCGAAAATCTAGGATTTTGGAAATTTGAATGAGGGGGGAAAAATCAAGGTTGGACTTGACCTAGTCAGGTTTGAACTCAATCTTGACCTAGTCAAGATCAACCTCAAATTTGACCCTGGGCCCAGATTTAGTCAGAACTAGGTCAAGAGGTCCCGGGGATGCCCAGAAACCTAGAAATGATATCAGAACAGGACATAATGTCAGGGATAGACATAAAATCCTATGATTACTATGATGAAGGCTAGGAGGACCTATTTCTAAATCCTACCTAGAAAATAGAGCCATGGAAGAGGGAAATTAAGGAGAATCCAGGATCCTAACCCTAATTTCACCTAGAATGAAGAAATCAAGTGCCAGGAAGAAGTGGAAAGCAAGGAGAAAGCCAAATACATGCAAAGACCCGATCAAGGTGCTTAACATGACCCCAAACCACTTACTCGAAGGGCTAAATGCTCTTAACATGGAAGTGCTTCCATTTTAAGATGATACACATTGTATTCTGCGAGTACCAATCAGGGGAAGATGTCAGAGTATCAGTTGGAGAGCACGAATCAATTTTTGGAGGAGATTTGCAGGTAGCAGGTATATCATCTTTCTATTGAGCACATGTGGATGCCATGGTGAGGGGGATGGAGGTAAGATTTCCTAAGATAGCATTGTATTTAGCTGGATTGGTCAGAGGGAGGTTGATGTCCAACCGTTCAGGACATGGTTTTCCAATTGGATAGGTGAGGGTGCTGAGCTTAATGTTGGAGGAGGAGGGGATAGAGTATTGTTGGGGGTATATGATCCTAGAACAATTATACTATAATTTACATATGTGTGCATACCGCACCCAGTGGATGATGGGACCATGGTGACACTACTTCTTGTCTGGGCTTGGGATCACATTTTACTGGTATGATCATTACAAGGAGAGGGGAGATGACAATGATATGAGCCATTTTCATGTCGATATAGATCATCGTTGGCATATGGAGATGTGAGATCAATAGAGACCTGGCGAAGGATTTTGGATGAACTATTATGGTTCAAGTGGACATTGTAAAAAGGCTTTGAGGCATGGGGTTACTAAGATGAGCAGACAGGTAGAGAGGATAGCGCCCTAGATGCAGAGTACCTAGGATATATCCAGATAGACTATTGGTTAATTGGGAGGACAATGTTCCAAATATCCAGGTATATCCCATCACAAGTGTGCAAATAGTTTGGCCAGAGGTAGGGTATGGTTCCAGATAGATATCCACATCCTATTATCTCTAGGGAGATTAGGTCAGTGTGGGGAATCATAGTAGATCACCATAATGCTAGGATTAGTTGGAGAGGTATGCAGTTGGTACCATGGACAATGATGCAAAGATAGGTGGCAGATGCAGGGGTGATGATTGAGTATGCAACCTAGTGGGATAGACGCAGACCAACGAGGCTGACAGAGCCAGGAGTGGGAGAATAGACAAAGCCACAAGATGAGGATCATGGGGAGGGATATGAGGAGTATGAGAAGGATAAGGGAGAGGATATAACACTAGTAGTGACAAGATTCAAGTGGGGGGCACAGAGGCAGGCTACAGAGTGGAGGAGAGGGACAGTGTAGAGACCAACCGCAAGGGGCTTTCTCATGCCTTGAGAGAAGTTTAAAGGGATAGAGAGGAGGTGGCCTAGGGGTCACTACTAGAGGATGAGTATATGGGGCTAGGAGGACTAGGAGGAGGTGAAAGATAGGGGGACCAAGAGTAGATAGTTGTTCTTTAGGCAAAGGTGAGACGATTAGAGGCAGTGGTGGTAGCAGAGAGGGACAAAGTAGATAGGACTGAGGTAGTAGGGGCATCAGAGAGGGAAAAATTAGACAAGGCTAAGGTAGTAGGGGAAATAGATAGGGACAAAGTAGTCAGGATTGAGGCCCAAGTAGAGAGCATGCAGTGAGAGCTGGCAATACTACAGGGACAAGTGGGTGTAGGAGGGTTCACCATGAAAGAGACTAGTATATATTTAGAGGGGACATGGGGGGAGGTAGCCCAATTATAGGGACATATAGAGGAGATGTAGAGACAAATATACCATCTCACCTGATATTTGATAGAGGACAAGGATACATGGTGGAGATGGGCAGAGACATATCGGGGGGAGCAGGAGATAGCAAGACATACATCAATTATGGTAGGTATGGGGTAGTTACTAACAACCAGTATGGATGCATAGAGAGATGTAGCGAGGGTAGGGAGAGAGACAACCTATTATATGGCCCTCTATCACTAGGCGGTACCTCTAGAGAAAAGAAATCCACTTTATTTAGAGCAAGGGATATCCGAGAGGACCCAGGGTAGGTCATCAGGGTCAGTAGCTATGAGGCCACCGAGAGATAGGGATACATGAGGTGATAGTGCTAGAGGAGTAGGGCGACCGACTAAATGAATTTCATAGAGGGAGGTCAAGATAGTAGGGACATCTTCTCAAGGGTCAATTGATCTAGGGGATTATATAGGATATAAATTTTTTGGATATTTTGGATGAGATGTATATGTATAGAAACACTTAGGTGCCTAATGTATCATTTTATTGATGCACGATGATGACATGATATATATACATATATTTTTGTGGAGACATTTTATGAGTTTATCTGATGGATTATGAGGCTTTATTATATGCATATTTCTACATTATGTTACTGACATGTTTAATGCAGGATGTGTGTGATTATGTGAAAGATATACTACATGATTTGCTAATTTGTTTATGATGTAGGTCCTACGTGGAGTATGTAGTTTGTCTATGTATATGATGGGATGAATACATATATGATGGTTATAATTAGATATATTTGATATGCAATTAATGTTTAATGATTAATAGTTAATGAGATATATATTTAATAATCAATTGTTAATGAGATATATTGGGTATTCAATTGATGTTTAATGATTAATGGTGCAATAGTAACTAGGTAATGGAAGAGTCTCAATGTGAATGGATGTTATTAATGAACTAAATGAATTTAGGAACTAAATGTCAGTAATTGAATGAACAAAGTTATGTGAGGTGGAGTGCAACAGGATGAAACCATCTTTATTTGGTTGTTATTGTGTATCCAATATAACCAATAGGATCAACTTACCACTAAGGAAGGGGGAGGGGAAGGTGAATAAACAAGACCCTTGCCTCAAACCAAAATGCAAAAAAATAAACTATCTAATATGGAACTGAACTATAATGTAATTTGACTACATGATTTAGGGGGATCACTTGTGTTTATGTTGGAGAGAACACCCTAGTTTGATGTTGCAATAGGAGGTATGCATCATGTGTTATAAAAGCACATATGACATTGTTCCTTTGTGTGGATTGGAATCTCAGACGAACTAGATATTTTTAGGAACATAGATGTAGATTTTATATTCATGACAAAACTAATGCCATATACCTATTAGAGAGGTCTAGACACACCCAAGTATTTTTAAGGGATGTAAGTGTACTAACCTGTTGCCCCTAGTAAGATACACATAGTCATAATATAGAAATGAACAAGAATCCTCTTAAAATATCAACAAATAGATCATACCACAAACGACACATGCATCAAGTTTCACCATTCACAATATACCAAGATATGAAAGATTGAGGCAATCATGGGTAGGGTCCATTGACACAAAAAGATAAAGTCAAGAAAGAAGGCCTCATAACCAATAGTCATTCGGTCCACAGTTCTTTCCATGAATAGGATAGGATGGATGGATTTGATTTGAGCCGACTGAGGAAGGACACATCCTACAAGGCAAAGATTGATTGACTAATAAAGATGGATATTCGCTAGCAATAGGTGTGAAAGGAAAAATAACTTAGAGATTCGATCTCGATGTTGATTTTGATAAGAACTTTTGTGGTCACTATTGTAATCACCTAAAATTGGGCTAATAGAACCTAAGGTCCTATTTGCCCCAATTTGACATAATACCTTAATTATGTTAATTTGATCTTTGATTATTGACATAATTCATAAAATTTAATAAAATCAATTTAATCTTGTTTTAAACATTCATCATCAAGGTATTAAGAAAAATCAAGTTAATTACCTCTATGCCCATTTAATTAAATCAATCCCACCAAATGCATGACTAGAGTAATTAATTAAAGGAAATAAATAAATACCTCTCAAATTAGAAAACACAACAAATACACTTTGAATCATTGAGAGGTAATCACATTGATCATGGATCAAGCTTGAATGCATCTCAACCACTCCTCACAAATGCATCTCAACCATCCAAAACCTCAGAATTCGTATAAAACAAGGTTCTCAAATCTTCAATTGGTCCCAACTTTCTTTGATTTTAGTACTAACTCCTTGTTTTTGATAGTTAATTCATGCTTTCATATGCTCTTAGATAATTAGAAAACATCTCAATTGGGTTAATAGTAAAGAATTCATGATCTAATGGCTAATTGTGATGCATTTTCTAGTTTTAGCTTCATTCTTGCATAATTCAATCTTGAATCTCTCATTTTACCATTACATTGTCACTATTTAGGGTTAGATCTGAGAGCAATCCCTAATCCCTTTCCATATTTGTGCTAACTAGAGAGCAATAGGAAGCTTTCAATTGTCCATTTCTTTAATTTGGTTTATATGTGCTAAAAATTGATGTAATTTACTATTGAAGTGTTGTGTTGCTGGTCCATAACTCACACACACATTTCTGGCACCCACCGTGGGGCATAGCCCTGGATTTCTTCATTTTTTAGACTAATTTTTTCTGTCTTTTTTTACCAGGGATCGCATCTGGGAAGCATAGTCGTACCCTAGATTTCTTGGATCACATCTGGGATTCCCAGATCACATCTAGAAAAGGTATCATTTCTGGTAAATTTCAGGGTCGCATCTGGTGATCTAGGTCGTATTTGCATAATAAGGTTGCATATGGGAAATAGAATTGCATTTGGTAAAATCTAGGATCGCATCTGGGGAAATTTGTTGAATTCTTAGTTTTCCTAATCCCTAATGATTTGGTTTGATGTTTGTGTGGTTTTAAAACAACTTAACTGTGGTTTTCATGATGAATGAAAGAGATCCAAGTGCCTCAAACTACTAACCATTGTTTTTAAATTGCTTTAAAAGATTAAAAAGATGCTATTGCTTTGATTTTTAGGAACTAAGTGTAATTTAAACTCATCTTGTAAATCAATTAGAGGATTATGCTCTTTTCCCCTTGAGGGAAAATTGGAAACTCAAAAATTGAATTGAATTTTGAAGTTAAATTGGAAAATAAATGATAAATCATGCATAATATGTCTTAGATTTGCAATTTGAGTTAGGAGATTACGCTCTTCTCCTTCAAGGAGAATTAGAAATCCAAATCTTAAGCTACTTGCCTATTTTCTTTCAAAGCATTTCCCTTAAAGAGCTTGCAAATTTGAGATTTCTAACAACTAATGGGTGAATGTTGTGGTTTTTCTTGATCTAAACAACTTAACAGTGGTTTGCAGGTCAATTGTCTAAGATAAATATCAAGAAAGACTACTGATGCTTGTCTTGCAGGTTACCTAAAAAGAGAAAAACTAAAACTTCATGCTTTCTTTTCTAGGAACTTAACATAATTTGAGGTCAATTTGCAAACTAATTAGAGGATCATGCTCTTTTCCCTTTGGTAAAATCATAAACTCAAAAGCTAGCTTGCAATTTGGGGTCAAATTGGAGTAATTGGGTTTAATTTGCATGATGTGTTTGGGATCTTTGATGCGAGTTAGAAGATTATGCTCTTCTCCTTAGTGGAGAATCAGAAATCTAGAGCTCATTATCACTTATCCAATTTCTTTATTGTACACCTTTAGAGGGCCTGCCGGTTGAGGAAAAAATCTCCTGAGAATGACCCAAGTGGGGACAAGTCTTAAGCCGACTCTTCCACCCCACTATAAAATTTGACACTTCCTTGAGGTTAAAGCCTCAGAAGACATAATCTATCTTGTCTTGGGAGATTGATGATCAATCCCAATACAAACTTGGATCTCGTGTAGAGCGGAGCTGCTTAAATCTCGCTTGCGAGACTACACATTTTCTGGTTCCTATAGGGCTTACGACCTAAATCCTACTTATAGGACTATGGGAGATGGTTATGAACGGATGCCTTTATTAGACACCTTGTGTTAGATGCTACCCAGATCACCTCCAAAAGGTTTTTATCACTTGTACGAGGCAAATAGTAATTGCACCAAGACATTCACCATATCGAGCCCTCATTGAAGTTACTACTCAGCTAATATGGGCTCTAATATCCATTGTGTGTTATTGGACTTCCATATTCTAAGGAGTCTTTGAGTGTGTTCCTAAGCCAGTGAACAAGTGGTACTAATCTCTACCTAGCATACAGAAGGATAGGTGTGTCTTCTTAAAAATGATTGCTTTATGTGTTTTTATTGCAAATTTTGATAATTCCCCTCAAATAAACAAACATGAAGCATTTGCAAGCACTTAAAAACACCTGAAAGTCACTGGAATCCAACTGAGATGACCCATTTTTCAAAAAATCACTGAAACAAACAAACTCTTGGCAACATAAAATCACGTCCCAGATTCCCAAATCGCATCCTGTATTCTGGATCACATCTGTTCAAATTTGGATTACATCTGGTGATCACACCTTTTCCTGGATTGCATCTGGTGATCACTGCATTTCCTGAGTCGCATTTCATATTTCCTGGATAACATCTAGGGACCAAACGTTTGTTAGTCACCTATAAAAGATTGCATCTAGGACAGAGAGCATTTCTGTACTTTCCAGAACCCAAAATTTTGCATTTCCAAATACCCATTTGGCCCAATAGTAAGGTTATGTTGTCAAAACACATCCATCTGATAACCAAAAAGAGTCACGTTTGAGAACGTCTTGTTACCTTGCATGGTCCAAATCTGCATTGTCCAATTGTGGAGTCAGTTTATCCTATTAGTTACAATCAAGTTACCAGCTCATAAATAGGGAACTTTGACACCCTTTAATGCTAGAACTTCTGTATTATCATACCCACTTACACTTTGGTTCCCAAATCACTATCAGGGCACTTTGACACCCTTTGACATTGGATCCATAAAACAATTTCGAACCCACTCTTCCATCCTTGGATCCATAATCAGACATTGCAAACATTCAGACCCACTTTAAATACAAGACACTCATTGATCCCTTAATCAAGTTTTCATGGTTAATAAAAGACACAAATCTTACCATTTCAAAAAGAACCCGTTCTCGAATGAAGTACCATTGCTCACACTTGAAACAGGAGAGACCTCAAGACTCAAACCTTTATTTGGACCAACACCAAGCACCACCTATACAGCGACACCTAAACAAAAAAATATGAATAACCAGGAAGATTTCCATTGGGATGAAAGACAAGATGAACGAGATGACCAAAATAATCAAGAGGAGATTCAACAGCAAGAAGCCCATTATGATTTAGATGATGAAGAACCCATTGAAAAAGAATACCAAAGGGCTATAAATAGTAAACAATTCCATAAGATCCTTGGGAGAACTTGAAATACTTCCTTGAACTCACCTCTCAAGGTGTGAAATTACCAAATTAGGACTATGATGTGAACCAACTTAAGAAAAAAGAAGATCTTAGTCCTATGTCTATTTTAACAAGATAACTACTTTCCATAAAAGGAGAGATCCAAGAACTCAAGAATCAAAGGACAAGCCAACACAACAATACTCTTTAGAATGCATTTTTCCTTTCCCTTTTGATAAGGGACTAAAGATGATTCCATTTCCTAAAAATGTCACGATCCCAAAATATGACAAATACATGGGAAATTCCGACCCTCAAGATCATGTGAGAAAATTTTGCAAAATCAGTATGGAGTTCATGCATGAACAAACATATCTAATGAGATTATTTCCATGAAGTTTAGGTGGACAAGATATGGATTGGTTCTCAAAATTACCCTTAGGAATCAAGACATTTGATGAACTAGTGCAAAAATTTGTACAACAATACTCCTACAACATCCAACGCACGGTAACAATGTTGGATCTATACAATACCAAGAAGAAAAAATGAGAATCATTCTTGAATTTCCTACAAATATGGAGGAAAATATTTGCACGATATGCTAGGCAAATACCTAAAAAATGAAAAAATGGACATCTTCATTAACAACTTGGTTCTAGAAATGATTTTTCCAATACAATTGAAAGGACCACCAAGTTTCGACAAGATGATAGATAATGCCCTCAAGATTGAAGAGGTCTTGATCAAAAAAGGAGAAATCACTATCAACAATGAAAAACAAAGACAAGTACTATCCCACTAAAGATAAGTACAAATATGGAAACAAGAACAAACATGTGGTCAATGATGGAGTTGTTGATACTCCTAGTCCAAAACCGAAGTCCGATGTTTTCAATCTTACAAAAAGTCTTCAAGAATATTTTTTTTTGAATCCTACGGTGACACCAACGGCTAAAAAGAATTTTAATAAATGTCCCCCTCGAACAGAGCTTTGGTTAGCAAGACCTAAGAGAACATTTACACCATTGGGAGATACATTGGAAGTGGTCTTGAAGTCACTATTGGACAATAAAATCATCATGATTCCTGATTCCAAACCTTGGGAACCATAAGTAAAACCCAAGTGGTGGAAAGATAATGATTACTATGATTTTCATCACAATAAAGGACACAAAACCAATAAATGTATGAAGTTAAGACATGTTATTCAAGGCCTAATTGAAGAAGGTAAAGTCAAAGTAGATGGACATCACACAAAAAATGATCATAAGGCATTCCAAACTCCATTACCTAGCTATGAAAAAGGGGATCCTCTAAGAGTAACAAGATTAACTATACATACACAGATTATGACAATGTAATTCATATGGTTGAATCATGCAAACACTCCATCAATATGATCACTCTTAAAGGAGTCAAAAAAAAAATTGAATCTTCTAATGCTGTAACATGAAATCAAGCTAAGCTCACTCTCAAAGGAGCTTCAAAATCTAACACACCAGTTACCACAACAACAACATCTAAACAAGTGACATTACCTCCAAAGTTTAATCTTGTGGATCAATTGCAAAGGACACCCACTCAAATATCTATTCTAGAATTGTTGAAAATCTCTCCTAGTCATAGGGAAGTTCTTGATCAAGCTGTACTTAGCACTAATGTACCAAAAGATCTAGATGTGGGTAGATTCCAAGCTATGGTTGGTCACTTGAATTCCCCACATTAGCTATATTTTTTTGAAGAGGATGACAAATCATTGAACCAACCACATAACCAACCTCTACATTTAGAAGTCCTTATTCATAAACATTGAGTCAAGCATGTCTTGATAGATGGAGGTGCTGGTTTGAACATCTGCATGTACAACTTGGTAAAACAATTGGGATTCTTAGAACATGCAATTGATCCTAGAAGAAAGATAACCATCAAGGCTTATGATGAAGAAGAAATATCCTCCAAAGGATTAGTTGTTTTACCTATCAGAGTGGGACCAGTAGAGAAAGATGTCTTTATGTCAAGTTCTTGATTTACCACCCGCATATAACATTCTTCTTGGAAGACCATGGATACACTCAATGCAATTTGTGCCTTCTACTTACCATCAATGCCTAAAGTTTCCTCATAATGGAGTAGAGGTGACTATTCTAGCAGTTACTACATATTCTTGCAATAATCTCAAACAAACATAAAGCATGGTCCCTCACAACAAGGAAATATCTCATAAGGTAGAAACATCCAAAGAAATGGTTTTGAAAAGCTTTTCTAAAAAGATCAACATCCAAGAAACAAGCATGGGAGAATACAAGATAGACCCAGCAATATCTTTTGTATCATCCTAAAATGGAAGCACTTCCATGTTAAGAGTATTTATCCCTCTGAGTGAGTGGTTTGGGGTCATGTCAAGCTCCTTGATGAGGTCTTTTCATGAATCTAGCTTTCTCCCCCCGTTCTTCTTCTCTCTCCACCTATTTTCACTATCTTTCTGCATTTCCTAGCATTCTGGATTGAGGTCCTGAGGTTTTTGACCTCAAGGTCAAAGGTGACCTTGAGGGTCAATGATGACCTTGACCCTGACCTAGTTCAAGGACAACCTTGACCCTGACCTAGGGTGGGGTCTACCTCGTCCTTGACCCAGGGTTCAAATTTCAAGTTCCCATGATTTTCAGGTGTTGGGTTTCAGACAAATTTATTTTCCCACTTCCGGGTCAGCCATTTCGGGTTTCAGAATGGTAAATCCTTAAATTGCATTTAATTTGGGTCCATTTCTAGAGGTTAAGGCTAATTTAAATTTAATTCCCCAAGGTGGCCCCTCTAGAGGATTGTGCCCTAGATCACTATAAAAGGAAGCCTCCTCCTCTCATTTTCTCCATCAAGTTTTGCAATCCATTATTCACCAAGAAATTTCATGATCAAGGAGCTCTCAAGGAGATATTAACAAGACATAAAGTTCTCTATTAAGAAAGTATCCATTCAAGCATTCAAGTCCTCTTCTCCATTCAAGTTCTTCATTAAAGATCAAGGATTCAAACATTCAAGCCTTTGAAGGGATTTGGTTCAAGCACGCAAGATTCATCATTCAAACCCTAGATCTAGCCATCATGATGGTGTGATCTTCCTTCAAGATCCTTTGTTCATCTTCTAGATCCATTAATTCTTCAATCAAGGTGGATTCCAAGCATACAATCATGGAGGTTTTGGATTTGCATTTATGGTTTTAATTTACATTTGCCATTGTTGTGTTCAAGCTTTCATATCAATATACTTGTTTACATTTCAAATACAATTGCATATCTATTGAATATCATAGTTTCATTGTTAGATATACTCCTACTACTTGCTAGCATTCTCCATTTCAATGTCATTATTAAGGTTGATTCCAAACTGAGGTTTGACCAAGGTAAACCCCTCATCCAAATAACAAAAACCCTCTTTTTCTTGTAGGTACAGGTACATGACTACAGATTAGAGCTTGGTTTTGGATACCCTTTTCGGCGAACTTCCGAGATCCATGAACAAATTCAAAGATGACCTTCAAAATCCCGAAGTAGTCTTTGACCTTTTATTGGGGTCAAAGACTACCTGCTGCCAGAAAGATAAAATTTTTCTGGGGTTTCTTCATCTTGGCATTTCCAGTCTGAAACAAGTTGCAAAATTGCTCGAAACTATGCATAGACATTAGAAATCAGAATTTTCTAGATTTTCCCTATTTTGAGGTTAGAATTTTCCTTTTAATTATTTCAGATTTCAAGCATATACTATTCATAGAAAAATATAAGGTTTTCTTCTTCATTCATATTCTCCATAGATTGATTCTTTTGTGTATTGACCTTTTGGTTGATCAATTTGGATCTCTCCCTTGGGAATTTGGATTTAGAAGTAGATCTCATATTTCCCCTATTCATTTTGACACACATGTATACAATTTTATCCTATTAATCTTTAACCAATCTTCACATATCTCCTAGAACACAAGGAAGACCTTCATCAACATTTACACCTCCTAATGGTAGTGCTCTAACTATACATGAAGGAACTAGAATGCTCAAAGAAAAAGTATCCCTTGAAGAAGAAAATGAAGAAAAAGTATCCCTTGAAGAAGAAAATGAAGAAAAAGATATCTTACAGTGGCTTTACAAAGAAAATGAAGAAGATGTAAATGTCAAACATGTGGAGATAGCTCCAAATAAATATGGAAAGGGGTATGAAATCATGAAACAAATGGTCTACAAAGGAAAAGGACCCTTGGGAAAAAACAAAAGAGGACTTGTGGAACCTTTGCATATGGATTTTAGAAATCCTAAAGACAAAACTAGATTAGGCTTCAGGGAAGAAACATCACATCCTATTGCAGAAAGTGGTCCAATATTTGATAAATCATCAGAATCAGATGAGGAAGAAGAGGTAGAAGGACAACCTACTTCTTTTGAAAGGTTGTTTCTCTTACAAGGAGATCCTTTATCAAAAATTGGTACCAATCTTGAACAGGAACCAGAAGAAGAAATAACAGAAGAACCTGACACATAACAAGAACAACAAAGTCTTATTGATGACACACCTCATTTTGATGAAGAACCTCCACAATAACTATTGCAAGAAGAAGATAACCATCATCATGAAGAAGAAAATGTATCCATGACTATTGACCACTTCTTGGGAGTTTCAGATTATAGTCAAGTGGACTCGCATGGATATGAATGGGATATCCTTTCTAATGCTACCATGGACATAGAAGTGGATGTGATACATAAGTTTTCTCCTAGAGTCTTAACTGAAGGAGAGAGTTCTAATGCTAGATCACTAGAGTTAAATTTCCATAACACTAACATAAACTCTAATAATAACGAACATGACTCTAATAACCCTAACACTTATTTGGAAGAAAACTTAATAGAAGACATATTGTGAGTTAATGATGTTGATAATAATGTGGTGATCTCTCTTGAACCTAATGAATCTTTGTCCTTAAGATATCCCGAACTGATAGACCGGGATAAGCCTACAAACACAAGCCTGTTATCTTTTGACAATGACTATTCCATAACCTGTTATCTAAATGCTTGTGAACCCTTCCTTTCTTCCACTAGTGTAAGGAGAAAAATCATGACTCAGGAGGATATCAAGTTTCTCATTCTCAAACTGATAAAACAAAAGAACAAGAGATTTGATGGTGAAAACCACCTAGTGACAGTATCGGATCCTAAAAGAGAAAAAGAAAAAGATGTATCTGATGGTGAAAACCTCCTAGAGGCACCAAAGGATGGGATTCTTGATATCCTCCTAGATCACTTTCAAGAAAGATCTCCAGTTCTGATTGAACCTACACAACCCATTAACTTGGGAATAACAAAAGCTCCTTAGCTGGTACACATTTCTCAGTCATTGACATAGGAGGAAAAGATCCAGCTCACCAATTTCTTCAAAGAAAATAAGATCAATTTTCTTGGTCTCATTTAGATATGCCTAAATTGGACATAGAATTGATCATGCATCACTTGTCTATTTCACTTGATATAAAACTAGTAAAGCAAAAAATAAGAAAGATGAATCCACATGTGGCATTGCTAGTAAAAGCGAAATTGGAAAAACTATTGAAGGATGGATTCATTAGGGCTATTGATTATGCAGAATGGATCTCAAACATAGTTCCTATTTCTAAGGTGGAGAAATCCATTAGAGTTTGCAAGGACTTTAGTGATCTAAATAAGGCTTGTCCAAAGGATGACTTTCCACTCTGAAACATAGATATTATTGTAGATCTGATAGCAGGCTATGAAATGTATTCACTAATGGATGGATTTTTGGGATATAATCAAATAAAAATTGCTCCTGAAGATCAAGAAAAGACCGCATTCACATGTTCTTGGGGAACCTATTGTTGGAATGTGATGCCTTTTGGTCTTAAAAATGCAGGTGCAACTTATCAAAGAGCAATGACCACGATATTATATGACATGATGCATAAGAACATGGAGGACTCTGTAGACGACACATTGGCTAAGTCAAAGATAAGGGATACACATATAGAAGACCTAAGGAAAATCTTTGACAGAATGGAGCAATTCCAATTGAGACTTAATCCTAAGAAGTGCACATTTGGCATATCATCTGGAAAATTATTAGGTTTCATAGTCTCAGCGAAGGGAATTGAGGTGGATCCAGCAAAGGTAAAAGCTATTCTTGAAATGCAACCACCTAGAAACATTAGTCAAATGAGAACACTTCAATAAAAACTATAATCCATAAGAAGATTCATATCTCAATTGGTGGATAAGGCACTACCCTTTACAAAGTTAATGCATAAGGGAACTACATTTACTTGGGATGAGCAATGTGAAGAAAATTTTGCCCAAGTTAAGAAGTACCTAATGAATCCTCCAATCTTAATGGCACCAATTTATGGAAAACCTCTATTACTCTACATATCAGCTACATATACATCATTAGGAGTATTTCTCACACAAGAGGATGAGGCAAAGAAGGAAAGAGCTATATATTACATCAATAGAACTATGGTCACATTTGAGTTGAACTATTCAATGATTGAAAAAGAATGCTTAACAGTGGTGTTCACATCTCAAAAACTTAGACATTACATGTTGGCTCACAAGGTGATGTTGGTAGCTAAGATTGATCCACTTAAATACTTGTTGAACAAAGCAATGCTGACAAGAAGACTAGCTAAGTGGGTCCTAATTCTGAGTGAATTTGACATTGAATATGTGGACATAAAAGCCATTAAAGGACATGTGATTGCTAATCAACTTGCGAAAACACCATTACCAGATGACCAGCCATTACTTGTGGATTTTCTAGATGAATCTATCATGCACCTAACAGAGCATCCCTGGAAAATGTATTTTGATGGCTTCTTCACATAGAAAGGATCGGGAGTTGGATTTTTATTCATCTCACCACAAGGATATAAGATTCCCAAGGCATACAAGATGATTTTTCCATGCAAAAATAACATAGCAGAGTATGAAGCTCTTGTAAATGGACTTAATATTGCAATAGAATGGAAAATTGTTGAGTTACACATCTATGGAGATTCGCAACTCATCATCAATCAAGTCAATGGGGATTATCAGACTAAAGATGATAAGCTAATGCCCTACAAAATAATGGTGGATGACTTGAAGAAGTACCTTGTCTTCATTACATTTCAACAAATTCCAAGATCAGAGAATAGAGCAGTTGATGCGATGGCTACCTTAGCATCCATGCTACAACTGGAGGAACATCAATTTCTCTATGACTTCCTAGTGGAAGAACTCTCATTTCTTGCTTATGACTCACCTGAATACCAAATTGTTTGTGCCCTTGAAACCCAAGTGTTGTCTCGATATGCCCATATCTATTCTTATCTAAAGGACCAAAGAATCCCTGAAGGCTATTCCAAAAATGAAAAGAGATCCCTTATAAGAGAACCATCACGTTATATAATCATCACTAATGACTTGTTTAGACATAGTCTAGATGGCATGCTTCTTAGGTGTTTAGAACATGAAGAGTCTAATCGTGTATTAAAATAAGTTCATGAAGGTGTGTGTGGGTCACACTTGAATGGTTTTTCATTAGCCAAGAAACTTTTAAGAGTTGGATATTATTGGCCTACAATGGAAAAAGATGCCATCCACTTTGCAAAAACTTGTAAGAAATGCCAGATCCATGGAAACTTGATACATGCTCTAGCTAGAGAGCTGATTCCTTTCATAACACATTGGCCATGCCAGCAATGGGCCTTTGATTTAGTTGGTCATATTTACCCTAATTCATCAAATGGACATAAATACATCATCACTACAACTGAGTATTTCACAAAATGGGTAGAAGATGTCCCACTGTCTAATGAAACTGGAAAACAAGTTTCCATGTTTATCTTGAATTACATCGTCTGCCATTATGGTATACCCTCATCGATTGTGACTGACAATGGGGGTCAATTCAAAAACAAAGACATAGATAAGTTGTGTCTTCAATTCAAAATCACTCAGCACTGTTCCTCAATCTATTACCCTCAAGGTAACAAATAGGCTAAAGCATCAAACAAGAATATTCTAAAAATTTTGCATAGGACAGTGAACAAATCAGGAAGGGATTGGCATTTACAAATCAATCCAGCATTATGTACCTACAAAAAAAGCATCAAAACACCAACTGGCACAACTCCTTTTGCACTAGTTTATGGATCAGAGGTAGTATTACCAGTTGAGGTAGAGATTCCATCACTGAGGGTATCATTGAAACATCTAGTCACTGATGAGGACTATAGAATCTCTTGACTGCAAGAGCTAGAATTGCTAGATGAGCATAAGAAATAGGCATTTGATCATCTCAAAGCTTATCAAAAGAGAATTTTAAGAGGATACAATAAGAAAGTAAAACCAAGAATTTTTTAGATAGGAGATCTAGTCCTAAGAGAAAATCCTAAGAATCAATAGAATCGAGAACAAAAGGGAAAGTTTGAACCCAACTGGCTAGGTCCATTTGTAATTACAACAACATTTGGATCAAGGGCCTATCAATTGGCTACACCTGAAGGATATGTTTTACTAGATCCCATCAACACTCTACATCTAAAAAGGTTTTATGCCTGACATTCTTGAGATGGCTCCTTTACAATGAAAAGAGTCTTGAAAAAAGTTCAAAAATAGCAAATATGGATCCTAAAAAAAATAAAAAACAATAGAAAGAGTCCTAAAAAAATGACCATCTCAGTGAAAACCTAGCAAATAGGTGCCTTGATGAGTCCAAAAAAAATAAAAAAATAAAAAGTACAAAAAAATTGGAAAAGAGAAAAAGTGTCTTGGTGAAAACCTGGTAAACAAGCGCCATGATAGCAAAAATAGAAAAATGTGGTCAAGTGGTGAAAACCTGGTAAATAGACATTACTTGTAATCAACGTTCTATCTATCAAGACAACACTTGCGCATTTGGCTGATGTAAATATTAGTTTGTATATACCTTCTAGTCACTTTTGTGACACGCCAAATCCTGAAATGAACTAGCAAAAAGAGGTGTCTTCATAAGGTTGGAATCTATCCACATTAGGGTCCTAGGTAAACTATTTTTCCCTAGGGGGAATTGATCAAGATTAGATATGTTGACAAGATATTGAGTCTGCAATTGACAATAAACCATGAACAACGGTATTTTTCAATACCATCCTAGTCTGCAACAGATAATAAACTATGAAAACAAAGGTATTTTTAAATACCAACCATTGGACCAAAATTTGTTTCTAAACACATCATGATGAAAAGAGTGAGCATTCTAAACACTAAATAGGTAAAACACTTTTGGATGAAAGAAAATATTTGATTGATAATAGTTTCTATGCATGTGTTTGCAAGATTAATCAAAAGTGTTTTTAAACACTATAATCACAACTGTCTGTTTTGAAGCAAATACAATGATCATTTTAAAAGGATAATGAACTCTTCTTATTATCAATTTTTGATTGTTATGATTCCTTGACTGACTCGATGATGTCTACGGACTAGAAGAACAAGGGTTGGGGGTGTAATATTTTCTTTGTCTTCTATTTGTGGTAATAAATCCAATGATTTGAGGTGATCATAGGGAATGGGTGTCTACTATAAGTTCCTCCATCATGATTGGAATACCATGTATATCTCGATCTATTTCCTATGAAAGCCTCAGTGAGGTGAGATTTATTTCCTTGCATGTTTAAAACAACAATGATAAACTACTCCCTAGTAAGGTACATGGTAAATCAAACATATACCCAAGGATATGAATATAAAATGAAAGATCATTGTGGGTATATATTTACACATTATGCACTAGAAAAGAAAATGTTTATATCAAAAAGGGTGTAACTTACAAGACATTCTGGCTAGGTGCTTTAATGTTTAGGTTATCTTTCAGCATGGCGAATAAAAAGGAAGTATTCATATTTTCAAGATTTCTAAATTTATCAGTGAAAATTTTACTTTCCTAATGAGGTCCCATTACAAACACAAAATGATGACAATTAACCCGCTTTGAATAAACAATGACTATCCTAGGTGTCTTAGTCTAGGTGCATTTCATTTGGTTAATTGCATTAATGTTCATTTTTAGTTGCATATCATGATAATTTGCATTAGGTTCATTTAGATCCATTTCATGTCTTTAGTTGCATTGAAATTCATTTTAACATAGTTGCATTCATTTTAAGTTGCATAAGCATGAATGTGTGAATTCAATTATCTAAAACATTAAGGTGAATTGAAGATTTTGAAAACATTTATCAATTTCCATGTTTGAACAAATACATCATGAAATCATAAATAACTAAAATGAAATGACTGAGTATATATCACTTATATTTTTTTGCATTCATCCATTTCACATCATAAAATGCATAATGCATCCATAATCATTCATACATAAATAAAAATGAGATGTCCATACATCACATCTCAATACATCTCATACACCCATATCCATACATGAAATAAAGCTTGCATCCATATATTCATAACAAATTTGAAAATAATAAAAACATAAGCATATATCAGTCAAGTATATCATGATGTCATCATCTAATCTAATCATGACCAAGCGTGGCCATCACATCAATATCCAAGGCATTGAGACAAATATCAAATATCTAACATATGTAGAAATTAAAAGCATCATAGATCAGATATCAGAAATAGAAACAAGATGAATCAGATGAGACATCCATATCATAATCAATAGAAGCATCAATATATCATCATCAGCATAAGTAATAGAATGTTAGAACATTATATCGAAGCATGAAAGAAATAAGTATCAAAGTATCAGTATCATATGAAACAATGTATCAATAGTATACAGTCCATGGGATGTGAGAAAGTGTATCGATCCAAAATGGTACAGATACATGATATATCCAATAAGGTATAGTACATCAGGGATATAAATATACAAAGTACAAAATGTCATGCCTCACTAGCCCTCTCGTCCTCTCGTGGAGGATCAAGAGGGGGTGCATCTGCTCTGCTAGGTGGAGGTGGAGGAGGAGGCATAGCTCCCTCTAATTATTGCACTATAATAGAAAATAATGGAGTCCTCTGAGCACTAGGAACAACAAAACAATATAACACAAAATAATATGTGGCCTTTTGACCCTGGTGAGTGGCTGTATGTGCATATCTATCACGCTCCACCTGCAGCTATGATAACTATGTGTCTTGCTCTTCCCTCAGCTGAGATAGCTATGTATCCCGCTTCGCTCTCATCTAGGCTAACTATGTATCTCTCTTTGATTGTTGTACTCAGAGGGTAGCTACCTCTAAATGCAATGCGTCTCTCTCTCGCTCACACTATGATAGCTGATCACCATCACAAGGATCTCTAGGTGCCTGATCTGGTGCTTGCTACTATGCTTGATCATCCCCTCCTCCTGATGCCCTCTGGCACTGTGCATGCTCATCCCTATGGAGTAGGGGCCTTGTATCTCTCTAAGGAGGGGTAACCCACAGTCTCTTCTACCTCTACTAACCAGCATCTCCTCCTGAGGTCCGATGTCTGCTGCTCTCACGTCCCCCACCACCACCCCTGTCATCTCCTCCATCTCCACCACCTCCGCCTCCCCCCGCCCCATGAGCTCCATCTCTCCCTCCATCTCTCCCCGTGTCCCTACCTCAACCTCGGTCTCTGCCTCTAGCATCTTGGCCTTGACCACCACCATCATTAGCAAGATCATAGTCCAATGTATCCTCTAAGTGAGGAGCGATCTCATCTAGAGTAGTGAATCTAGGTTATCGGTTCTGCATATAATGGACATGGTAAGAATCAGTAACCCCACCATCAAGAACCTCTAGGTGGTACTCCTAGTCTAAATGTGAAATATGGGAGATCTCATGCATGGAAGTCTCATATATCAATTTGGACCCCCATTGGGCCTCCTCATCCTTGATACGAGCATAAATATGTCTCTTGAGAGAGACCCAGTACTCTACCATACTGCCTAGATATGCGTGTGATAAAAAATTCTCAACAATATAATGGGTCTGACCCACGAGGTAGCTACTCTGAAAGAAAAACATCTGCCTGGTATCAAAAGGTCAGCCCTCACAATCTACATATGGTCACCAAACAACATCTATCATGTCATCAAGAACACGACACTAGTACTCTAACTTGCCCGGATGGGGCTATTGTATATGACCCAAATACATATAGATATATGGCAAGCCGGCATCTTAGTGCCTATCAACAATGGGTCGTGTGATGAGGATATGCTCCCATAACCAGACCTGAAGAACTAGAATGCATACTATCATGGTATGAGAGTGCTAGTATACAATCTCGTGAAGCTCACAATATATGTGAGTGAGGATGCAGCTCCCCCATGCATAGCAACTAGGTGAATGAATCATCTAACTAATAACTCAGGACCAGCCGCACATAAACCCATGTTGATCATGCTCAGACATCATAAGACCATCAATCAATCTAGCTAGATATATAGGAAGTGGCACATAGTTGGCCACCATGTGTCCCAATTCAGATAGCACCTAGCAATGGTATCATCCTGAAATAACCTCTGTGCATCTCCTATGGCTACAAGGCCATGAGACACCTCATACTCCACCTGGGAGCCCATCACAAGAACATGCAGGATGTGCCACATGTCCTCTAGAGTCATGGTCATCTCACCAGTATGAAGGTGAAATGTGTTGTGCTCTGAATACCACCTCTCTGCCAAGGCGGTCAATAATCCTCGATTTACCTAAATGTCAGGCAAATCTGCTAAGCTCCACAGACCGCAACATGTGATCACATGCTGATCCACTACAGATAACTACTAATGAAACTCTAGGACCTAGGTAGGTCATGGGCATCTGAATGCAATGACATCAAAATGGGTTTGCACAATAGAAAATAGGGGTACTATGTCAGCATTAGACAAAAGCAATTGGCCAAAAATTGCTTAAAAAGTTCAAAAAGATAAGTAAACTTGGCTAAAACTTCAAAAAATTGAAAACAACTCTGATATCCCAGACGCAATCCAAGAAATCTAGGATGTGACCCTTTAACAGGATGTGAGCCAGGAAATCCCGAATACGATTCAAGAATTCAGGACGCAATCCGACATACCGGATGCGACTCTTTAATTATGAAAAATGATAAAAGGACATAAAGCTATGAATTTGGTCAAAATTTACCGGATGCAACCCGACGGGGCGCGATCCTAGAAATCCTGGATATGATCTGGAATTTGGTGAAAAATGGGATGCGACACGGGAATAACCACATGCAATCCCACATCCGGGATGTGATTGGGAATTAAATTGGCTGTAAAATGACTAAAAATGCATGAAATTTAAATTTTTCAAATTGAAAGGATTCGTTATCGAGTACTCACAGGTGCTGCATAATGACAAGGTTAGTTGTGTCTACATGCTAACTCAAATCGATGCTTCTCTATAGGGAACACCATTATCGCTTAGAGCTCAGTGAAAATGAGAAGGTAAAAAGTGAAAATGAATAGTAAAAATGGACTTTTTGACCAATTTAAACCTCCCGGGAGCCCTAGAGCCTTAAGGAACATTCATTTTCAGACATCACAAAGGCCTAATATCGAGACCAAAATTGAAATAGGTCATCTACATCACTAAAATGTAGTAAAATCAAAATTCCAGAGCAAAGTCAACTGTCAAAATTTAGAAGTCAACTATGGTCCAATTATAGTCAAACATGGGCAAATGATCAAAAAGGGGTACTGAAAGCATGGTAAATCAATTCACAAATAAATTTCACTCAGCTTCATGGTCAACACAAGTGAAAGTTCAGTCAAAAGCACCTAAACAGAGCCACACAAAGCACAATTGATGCACAAAAAGCTTGTCAGAAGCTATAAAAAGTGATTTTCTCACAAATGCATAAGATGTTTATGCTAGGATATTTCTTAAACACAGTCAAACTTGGTCATCTCTATCATTTTCTTGGTCAAAATTGGTCAAACAATGTTTCTTTAACACTAAAATCGATCCAAATCCATTCTTCAATGATCTATTCTTGATCCAGATTTATTTCAATCACTGCACTTCTTTTTGAATGCTTGAACACAATGATTTTATCTGAATTTGTTTCGATTTCGGTCTTGAGGGGGCATACTCCTACTAAAATTCAAATTCTTTGAATCAAGTTCTTCAACACTAGGGGCATGAAAGTTTCTTCAATCAAGTTGATGTTGTTAATCTTTACGACATTGATCAATTTCATCGCTTCAAATAAAATTAGTTATTTGTCAGCATGATCAGTTACTGCAAACCAAATTTAACTAAAATTTCTTTTCAGAATCTCTTATCGGTTTTCATTCAATCAAACTCAGAATCGGTATGATCAATTCTCATTCAATCAAGTTTTAAATTCACAACTTTTTGAATCAAGTAGGGTTTTGTTCGATCAAGTTTGGAGTTCTCAAATTCAAAGTGGTTCTCTTTACCGCTCTCTAAATCTTTCAAAGTGGTCCTCACTGCTCTCTAAATCACTTGAAGTTTAGAGTAGTTCTCCCTGCTCTCTAAATCTCCTGAATTTGTTAGTCCGCTGAATCATGCTAAATTAGATTTTCTTTGAATTCCTGTGTTGTTCACAAAGCAATTCAAAGAGGGGAAAATGTAATCACCTAAAATTGGACTAATAGAACCTAAGGCCCTATTTGCCCTAATTTGACATAATACCTTAATTATGTTAATTTGGTCTTCGATTATTGACATAATTCATAAAATTCAATAAAATCAATTTAATCTCATTTCAAGGATTCATCATCAAGGTATTAAAAAAAATCAAGTTAATTACCTCTATGCCCATTCAATTAAATCAATCCCACCAAATGCATGGCTAGAGTAATTAATTAAAGGAAATAAATAAATACCTCTCAAATTAGAAAACACAACAAACACACTTTGAATCATTGAGAGGTAATCACATGGATCATAGATCAAGCTTGAATGTATCTCAACCACTCCTCATAGATGCATCTCAATCATCCAAAACCTCACAATTCGTATAAAAGAAGGATCTCAAATCTTCAATTGGTCCCAACTTTCTTTGATTTTAGTACTAACTCCTTATTTTTTATAGTTAATTCATGCTTTCATATGCTCTTAGATATCTAGAAAAAATCTCAATTGGGTTAATAGTAAAGAATTCATGATCTAATGGCTAATTGTGATGCATTTTCTAGTTTTAGCTTCATTCTTGCATAATTCAATCTTGAATCTCTCATTTTAACATTACATTGTCATTGTTTAGGGTTAGATCTGAGAGCAATGTCTAATCCCTTTCCATACTTGTGCTAACTAGAGAGCAATAGGAAGCTTTCAATTGTTCATTTCTCTAATTTGGTTTATATGTGCTAAGAATTGATGTAATTTCCTATTGAAGTGTTGTGTTGCAGGTCCATAACTTACACAGACAACTATGTCTAGGAAAAGCTTAGTGTGATGGGGTTAAGTTCAACTCGCTGGGATATTCTTGGAATCTATATTGTGAGGCACAGAGCAAGGACTGGAAACTAGACTAGGACTAAGGATGAGAATGGATATGTACATTGGGTAGGAGAAGACAATGGACATAAATTTGCTACTATGATACTTGCCCAGAGTGCTTGTTTGCCAAGTTTTCATTGTTGGATGAGTTTTTTTCTTTTTTTTTTACAAGGTGCCTGTTTACCAAGTATTCACCAAGACAATGATTTTTTCAAGAACTTTTTTTGCTGTTTAGGATGTTTTTTCTTTTCTAAATCTTTAGGCCTTTTTCAGGAATTTTTTGGGGGATTTTTTCAGGATCTTTTTATTTATTTTTAGAATTTTTTTCAAGACCTTTTCTAATTTTTAAGAATTCTTTTGTTTTTTAGGATTTTTTGTTGAATAAACACTATACAGGAATTGAATGCTAGCCTACACATAAAAGAGCTTTAGATGCAAACTATGTACGGGATCAGGGAGAGGATCTCCCCCAGGTGTTGCAATCTAATATGCCCTAGAACTAAACTTGGTACTAACAACAAATGGACCCACCCAATTAGGTTCAAACTTTCCTTTCTTTTCCCAACACTCAAGATTCTTCATGTTGTGTTGTAGGACCAAATCACCAACCTCAAACTTGTGAGGTTTGATCTTCTTATTGAACTATAAGAACATATGATTTTGATACATGCAGAGGTGGTTGAGGGCATTGAGACATCTCTCATCAAGGAGCTGTAACTCTTGCAAGTGGGAAACTCAATATTGTTTTTTGGACATCAGTTTCTTGAGAGAAATCTTGAAGGAAGGGATCTCAATTTCAATGGTAAGGACAACCTCAGAACCATAGACAAGGGTGAATGGAGTGGCACCAGTGGGAGTACAAATGGAGGTGCGGTAGGCCCAGAGGGTAGGATTGAGTTGCAGGTGTAAATCACGGCCATCATCATCGATAGTTTTCTTGAGGATTTTCAATATGGTTTTATTTGTAGCCCCAACTTGATCATTGCCTTGTAAGAACTATTTGGATGAGCAATTTTGGGTAATACCAAATTTCTAACAAAGGTCTGTGACATCTTTATTCTTGAAGGGTGATCCATTATCAATATGGAGGTATTTTGGGATGCCATAGCGACAAATGATATAGTTAAGAATGAACTTGGAAATTTTTTTACCAGTAGTGTAGGTGGGGGGGATTTCTTCAACCCATTTGGTAAAGTACTCAATGGCAGCTAGGATATACTTGTGGCCACTGGCAGAGTTAGGGAATATCTGGCCCACAAGGTCAAATCCCCAGTGGGAGAAAGGCCAAGGTGTGATGGTGGGTTGGAGGGATTAAGCGGGGGCATGTATCAAATCATCATGTTGCTGACAAGGAACACATTTCTTTACATAGTGATAAGCATCCTGCTCCATTGTCGGTCAGTAGTATCTAGTGCGTAGCAACTTATTTTATAAGGTAAGTCCACTAGAATGGGATCCAAAAATTCTTTGATGTAGCTCTTCCAAGGTTTTTTGTGCTTATTCTAAATTTAGAAATCAAAGAAGAGTTCCATCAAAGTATTTTTAAAATAAGGTATCTCCAAGGATTATGTAATGGGATGTACATCAAATGAAGGATTTTTGTTTGTTAGGTGTAAGGGTGAGTGGAATGATCTTATCATTAAGGTAGGTAGGGATTTATTGATACCATGGTGATTCGGAACCAATACTGTTACACACCATCTCAGAATCTGGCTGGTCATAGGCAGGGACCATGAGATTCTTGACAATAAATTCACATCATGTAGTTGTCTCTGACATAGATATCAAGGAAGCAATGGTAGCCATAACATCAAATGCTTTATTATTTTCTCTAGGGATCTGTTGGAAAATGATGCTTTCAAAATGTTGCTTGAGATCTTCAACCATGTGGTGGAAAGGGAGAAACTTACAATCCTTTATGTGAAATTCATCAATTACTTGCTTGATCCCCAATTGGGAGTCACAATAAAGAAGCAAACTTGTGATCTTCCATATGACATCTTGGCAAAGCCCTATGACCAAGGCCTCATATTCTACTATGTTATTGGTACATACAATTGTCACTTTGTATGATTTAGGGATTAAATCCCCTTGCAGTGTAACAAACTAAATGCTTTCCCCTGATCCTATCTGAGTGAAAGATCCATCAAAGTAGAGCTTCCACTGAATGTTAGGGGTGAAAATCATGATGGTTTCATATGGAAAATTGGTGATAATAGGATGATCTCCTAGAATGGGAGCTTCTAAAAGTTGATTTGTGATTGATTTTCCTTTAATTTCCTTGTGTTCTGTGTACATAATATCAAACCCACTGAGTATCATGACCCATTTTATTGTGCAATCTATTAGAGTGGCTTTAGATAACAAATAATTGAGTGGGTCAATCTTTTCTATTAACTATACCTTATGATTGAGCATGTAATGATGTAGCTTCTACGTGAAAAAGAATACAACTAGGCAAGCTCTCTCAATAGTCGTATAGTTAAGCTCATAACCCACTAAAGTTCTATTGAGGTAGTAGATGACACACTCCTTTCTATTGTCATCTAGTTGTGCTAGAACAACACGAAGTGCTACTATAGTTGTATAAATGTAAAGGATCAAAGGTCAACCTAGAACAGGTGAGACCAACACTAGTGGATTAGCTAGATATTCCTTGAGTTTTTCAAAGGCCTTTTGACATAAGCAATCCCAAATGAATTTGATATCCTTCTTAGAAGGTGGGAGAAAGGATGCACTTTTTTTGCCAATTTTGATACAAATCTTCGGATGGACTGAAGTCTCCCTTGTAAGATCCACAGTTGTTTCAGAGTTTTAGGAGTTGGCATCTCCAAGATGGATTTCACCTTTTAGGGTCCACTTTATTCCTCTGTGAGAGATGATGTAGCCTAATAACTTTCTTGACTGCACACCAAAGACACATTTCTTAGGATTTAGCGATATCTTATACCTCTCTAATCTGTCAAAGATTGTGGTAAGGATAGAAATATGTGATTCTCGTGCCTTGGATTTTCCTAGGATATCATCCATGTAGTCTTCCATAACTACATAAAGGAGACAATGGAAGATAGTTTTCATGGCTCTCTGATAGGTGGCACCTACATTTTTGAGACTAAAGGGCATGACCTAGTAATAGAACGTACCCCAAGGTGTGATGAATATAGTTTTGTGATGGTCCTCCACTACTATGCAAATCTGATTATATCCAGAAAATCTATCCACGAGGGACAACATCTCATGCCAAGTAGTCAAGTCCTCTATGATGTCAATATTAAGAAGTGGAAAATCATTCTTAGGACAAGTGAGATTAAGTTTTCTAAAACTAGTACAGATCTGAATTCCCCTAAAGGGTTTACCTAATAGTACAATATTAGAGACCCACTCAAGATAATCTACGAATCTAATAAATTTTGCTTCAAGCATCTTTTGTAGTTCAACTTTGACCAAGAGTGCCACTTGTGGATGTATTTTTCATAATTTTTTCATAAAAGGTTTAATTTTGATCCACAACCAGAAGATGTACTACAACTAGATTAGTATCTAGCCCAAGCATATCTTTATAATTCAATAAAAAGTTGATTTGTGCCTTCTTTAAAAATGCAGTCATGGCTTCTTTTTCTTGTTCATTGAGGGAAGCTACAATTTTGGATTTCTTTCATACCAAGATTGACTACTATACTATCTTCTATGAGAATATAAGTCTTTTTTGGTGTTAATGACATAAAAGGAAAGTCAACTTCCCCCTCCTCTAGTGCCTCAGAAAGGTTTTCACTAGAAGACACGTCCTTTATTTTTTCTTTTTCTTTGTCTAGGGGTGCCTCAGAAACTTTTTCACCTAATGATGTTTTATCATTTTTTGTATTTTTAACTTCTTTACTTTTGCAACTAAGGGAGTTGACTTGGCTACCAAAGCTAGATTTCTCATTGTAGTGGATATGATGCTCATTTTCTTGGAGATTCCTTAGTCCAAAAAGTTCTAGAATCACATACATTTAAGTTAGGTGGTGAATCTTATTGATCCCAATCAATTAGCTCAGGGTTGGTAAGGGGAAGATCAGGTTAGCAAAGGTTTGATTGGGTGATATAGAGGATACAAGTGTCAAGATCATCTTTAATGCATTGGAAAGGGACTTCGAAGAACTCTTCATTAGTGTCTGGATCAGATTCATTCACACAATAGTTCTTGGAAAAGTTTCTCTTAGTATCTATGGAACCCAATCTTTTCTGAAAGGACACCCAGTTGCTTTCATGAGAGTTTTGCTTCCAGTTTCTTTTTCTCCAAGGCTAGTATCATGATATCCCATGCTTTCAACAAGGGGAGTGGCCTTAACATATTTCCCCTTAGGGATATCCACAACTTTATCTTCTTCATCATAAAATAGCCATAATAGGACATTATGCTCCATGTGTTCATCTAAAAGGGACCCCTAGTGTTTAAATGTGGTCTTCTTGTAATTCATGGTTTCCTTATCTCCCTTAGGGAAGAGTTGTGAAGGTTTACCATAAGACTTGGGGGAGAGGGGGAGTTAACCAATACACATGGTGTTTGTAAATTTATACTCCCCCATATCTTGATTTGTGAATTAGACCTTCTTTTTAGAATCAGTAAACTTTTCATTTCCTTTAGACTGGTTAGACATCTTATCTTCAAAAGAAGTGGATTGGACAAGAAATTCTTGTTCAATAGGATGGACATACTGGTTCAGAAAATATTAATTTGATTGATTGCCTTTCAGCCTTTTGCAATACTGGAAGGGTTCATGGACTCCAGGGATTTTTATTTCGGCCCCATGTTGTGGTAACTTTAAACATTGATGAAATGTGGATGGGACACCTAAGATAGCATGTATCCATGGTCTACCCAAAAGCATATTATAGGGTAGATCTAGATCGAGCATCTGATAGATTGTTTCAATGAGGGTTGGGCCCACTTGTAAGGGGAGTGAAATGAGACCTTTACTCACCTTTTCTCTTTCATCATATGATTTTATTGTGATTCTCTTATTTACATCAATAAGGTTGTCAAAAATACTAATGTTGCAGATCATACTCAAAGTGCACAAATTCAGACTGGATCCATTGTCTATGAGGACTCTTTTGATTCGGGTATTGTCGATGGTGACTTGGATATGTAGGGATTTATTGTGGTGAGGATCGAGACCTTGGAAATATTTTTCAGTAAACACTTAGTGTTTTTGGGTGGCTAAATTTCTAACCATTTCTTGAAATTGGGATGCATTGATATTTTATGGAACATGAGACTTAGTCAGGGCATTCTCAAGGACCTCTTTGTAGATAAGGGATGTATGTAGAATCTCTAATATGGATATCTATGCAGGAGTCTTCTTCAACTGGAAAAGTAGGTCATAACACAATGTTAGCCATGTAGATGTTGATGGTGGAGTGGGTGGATCTACATCAGGTGGATTTGTAGTGGCTTGTATAGTGACTCAAGGATGACAAATGGTGACATTGCAATCAGAACTCTTTAGAGTCAGCATGTTTACATGGGCTTCAGATTGTTTGATGTGGCCACATAGTGGGTCAAAGATGCAAACATCATTTTCCTTTAGGCTATCACAAGTGCATTCATCCCCTGAGATCTTTTTGGTGGTGTAATCATAAGGGAAGCCTTTGGGTGATGAGGCATTAATTTGATTGTGTTATGGAAAGGGCTTAGAATAAAATTTTAATTGAGCATTGGAGGCAGAGGCATTCTAACCTTCTACCTCGATCTTTCCATTGTCGATCAAATCTTGGACAAAATGGAAAATTTTCATGCATTTCATTCCCTTTGATGCAATGATAATTGCAATATTCATTATCCTTATACCAATTGGGTTTTGGTTGTTTATCATCAAAAGGCCTTGTGTTAGGATAGACAATCATCCCTTGATTGACTAAACATCAAAAGTTTACGTCAAGGGAGTTTTCTAGCTATGTGAATTGCCTTCGTTGTAGTGGTCTAATGTTGTTGTTATTGTTACCATTGTAGCATGAGAATAGGGAACCCTGATAACAAGATCCTTGATTTTGATTTTGATTATTTTGAGTACCTTGATTATTCTGGCTATTGTTCTAAGTACAATTATTATGATTATTTCTATTTTGATTACTTTGGTTGTTATTGTTGGATGATTGAAAATTTTGGACATGCTTAGCATCTGTCACTCCATCATTAACAACACCCTTGTTTTTGGACTAGAACTTAGGTTTATTGTTGGTGCTGTTAGATGAATTAGTGGGATACTATTTAATGGATCCTTTCATTAAAAGTACATCTTCAATAGATTTTCCCATTTTAATGAGTGCCTCAAATGAGTTTGGGGAAGTCATTTTCATTTGGAATGACATTTCTATAACTAGATTCTTAGTGAAGATATCGACAAGGTGTGAATCTAGAATTTTCCAAGGCATACAATTTGCAAGATATCACCATCTTTGAAGAAAGTTGGCAAAGATTTCCCCGTTGTGTTTCTTTGTATAGCATAAGTCACTAAGTGATGCTTGGTGTTTGATGTTGTAAGATTATTATGCAACAAAATTCTTAGCAAGATCATTAAAATTTTATACAGAACTAGGAGAAAGATTTAGTAGCCACTTAAGCATAGGCCCACCAAGACTCCTAGTGAAGAGTCATTGAAGGAAATTATCATTGTGGGCTACTTCTTGAGCTGCTACACAAAATACTTTGAGATGTTGTATAGGGTATGATTCTTCCTTATATTTATCAAATTTAGGAATCTCAAAATGGGCAAGGAATGGTTGAACAGTAATTGATTTATCAAATGGATACAAACATATCTTTGTGAAAGAGAATTCCTTCTTCCCACTTTTTTGCATATTTGTCATCATGCTCTTAAGCTCATTGATTTGTTGCACTAACTTAGGAGGATTTTTGTTGATGGTTGTATGGCCTTGATCCTTTCCTCCCCCAAATGATGTGTTATGTCCCCCTAAAGGTGGAGGATTCATGTTATGTCCAGCAGGAGGAAGGTTAGTGTTGTTTGTATGTGAAGAATTTTTATTTTTTAAGACCCCACTAGGCTTAGAGAAAATTGAAGTGGAGCGTCACCCCGATGACCCTGGTGGATGTTCAGGTTCATGACCTCCATTCAAGTCATTATTGGTAGCTCCATTATTTGTATTATCATTTGAGTTGGGCATGTTTAGGAGCTGTCAGATTTGTTCAAGTGTATGATTAGAAGGTTAATTTGTGTTATCTGATGTTGAAGGCATAACGAGAATGACCTTTCCTTTTTTGGTTCAAATTAGACCATTTTCAAGCAAGGTCTTGTCAAAATTATCAAGGTGCCTGATTCCCCTTTGAATAAGATTTTAGGAAGATATTAGAATTGTTTTTAGGATCATCAAATAACTCTTTGTCTCGTTGATTTTCATGTATGACCGTGTTAGATTCCATATGGGGTTCCTCATCTTCATTGAAGTCTTCTTGATAAAAGGTTTCTTGATCATTATCCATAGTGAGAGATTCGTGTCTTATCTTGGCTTGAGATCAGGTAAGTACCATGCATGAGTGACCTTGGATGAGATTGAAGAATGTTAAAAAAGATTGATGAAAGATGATGAGATGAGGAAATGAATTGATGAATTAGGAGCAACTTGGACAAGGATTTGGATTGAATTAAGAGGACTAAACCTCAAGGTTTTATTGGATTTGATTTAAGAGGAACTAAGCCTCAATATTTTATTTGATTAATTGGATTAGAGAGAAATTAAGCCTTGAAGATTGGTTTGATTTAAAGGTTTGAAACAAACCTATGTAAAATGAGACCTTGTGATTGTGAAAACAAAATATTGTATTTGATTTAAAATCTTCTCTTATTTGGGTGATAGACTGATGATCCCCCAAATAAAATAGGATTTGATTAAAATTACTAGAGAAAGACTCAGTTATGAAAGTCGCAAGGGATTAATGTTTTCTTTAATTAAAGGTCTACGTAACAGTATTGGATTGATTCTTTCACCCTATTTCTTGATCGTGGTGTGAAAGATGGATTGATTTGATTTTGATTTGAAGTCTAATGTTTTGACTAATTCTCCTAATCTTTTGAAATTTGGATGAAGGAAGAGGTGATTAATGATGAGTGATTTGAAGAAGAATGAAGGTCAAAGCTACTTAATCGTAGGATTCCCAAGTGACAAAGGTCATGTTCACTTTGTTCTTGGCAACAAAATTAGCAACCTAATTGTTATAGCTGATTTTAAATCAAACTTTTCATTGGATTCAAGAGTCTTTTGGATAGATTTTGAATAGGATTTTTTGACTCTAGCCTTTCTATCAATGATCTTCTTTTCTTTCTAGACTTGGGAAACTGGAAGTTTTACCTTCTTATGTTTCACACCATCAGTCATGCCTTAAAAAGAAGAACATGATATAGATTGTGATGACAAATATCTTGAAGTATGTTCTTGGCAAGAACCAATTTCATGCATGCATCAAACATTTGGGTTACAAGCACATTTGTTGAAAACAGTCATGCAAGGGACAAAGCAACCTTGTGGGTGTAGACACCTAAAACCCCATTGGTAAATAAAAGTATTTTTATTTTCTTGAAACCCTTGATGACATCATCATTTGTTAATTAATTATTTATTTAATTAATTAACTTATTATTATGTCATTAATTCCCCCTATCTTAATTAAAAAAATTAATTAACTATTTAATAAATTGACCAAAATCCTTTAAATAAATGAAATATTTATTTAAATCCCTCAAAACCCTAGAATCTTCTAGAGATTCCTAAACCCTTCCAATCTTTCTTGAACCTTTTAAACCTTCTTAGAGGGTGATTCATACTCTTTTTAGCCTAAACCCTCATCCTTGGACTTTTTCAAATCCTCTAATTAATGAGCCTTGCAGACTCATTAATAGCCTCTTACACACTCATTAAGGCTCTTACAACCTCATAAGTTGGTCCCCTTTCCCACTTCCCTACTATTTCTCACACATGTGTGAGAAACCCTTAACCCTCATCCTTCTAACCTTACCCCTAACCACACCTCAGACTCTACCCCAAACCCTGAATCTGACCCTAACTCTCCTTCCTAACCCAAGCCCTTAGGAAAATCCTATAAATAATCCTCCTTCCAAGAGAAAATAATTAGCTTATTTTTCATCTTCATGCATTGGTATCATGTTGATTTCTATGTATACTTAGCATATTATTTAGCATAATTGTTAGATTAACTCTATTTTATGCTTCATAGATCATCCTAGAATAGCTTAATGGATTGAATATAGTTATTTTTTAAGATTTTCTAATAATTTTAGCATCATATCACATCTCTATTTGGATTAAAATCAACCTAGCTTAAGCATTCTTGCATCAATCTTCATCTTCGCTTCATTAGGATCCTTGAGGCTCTAGGGAAAAAATAGGTGGTATATACCTGGTTTTGTGCCACTATGGGGTTCTCATGGTCCCTAATCCATTTAAATCCCTCCTAATAAGAATTAGGGAGAACCTTCATGTGTTTTGAAAGCACACCCACATCCCTAAATCAAGAACAAATCAAATGGTGACAGGGTGTTCCCGTTTAAGTTCTATCTAAATGACTTTGAATTTTTTTTTCTATATGTTAGGTATATGGTCTTAGACTAATTTTTTAATGTCTAAACTTGTTCCAAAAAAGTTAGGTTTTCTTTGATCACATTTTGGAACGCCCGGTGGGACCCCGCAAGCCTTGAAAACTGCCTTTTAAGGGTTTTTTTGGTCAAAAACTTAGTTTTTAACACCTCTCAAATGGATTTTTCTATATTTTCGTACCAAAATTGATCATTTTGAGCCATTATCATATGTAGAGAGCCCATTTTTTTTTACAAAAATTGATCCCAATCATGCAATTGTCGTATGGGCCAGTTTTCTTGCATTTTAAAGTTGTTTTTTGTACTTTTTTGCTCAAATATCGTATGGGAATCATGAAATTGTTATATGGGCTTGTGAAGTGTCATAAAAAACTATAATCTAAGATAATTACTGGCCTCAATTTTTTTTATCGGAGGCAAGGAGCTTGTTTGAGGTCCTAAACTTGGTTTTTACTCACTCTTTGTGCCTGTTTGGGGAACCTAGTGACCCTAGGCTTCAAGCTTGTAATTTATAACATCATAATCTTTTAGGTACTTCAAGGAGGCCAATTTTTCACCAAATAACTAAGGCCTTAAGGCTCACTAGCTTTCTTGAATGATTAGGAACCAAAAACACTTCATTTTTAGGCTTAAAATGAACTCCTAGTCATTTTTGAGTGCCCTTAAGGGACTAATATGCAAATCTTTCCTATTCTTTCCTATTTTGTTCCTAATAAATCCTAAAAATTCCTATTTGATCCTAAAAATATAAAAAAAACTTCTAATGACTTTCATTTGGCCAAAAATAACATCATTCATGCAAATCTAGGGTTTTAGGGATCATTCATGCAAGTTAGGAACACTTCAAACTTTGGAAGCATAAAAAGAACCTCAAATCTGCATTTCATTCTTAGTTGGTTCCAAATCATTCCTAATTCATTCAAAGTGGTCCTAAATAAATCTTGGAACATTTCTCCTAGCTAAAATGAACTTTATTTACAAAGTCTTAAAGCAATTTCAAGTTTTATGCAATCTAGGAGAAAAATGTGCACTTCATTTCCAAATGGGTTCCTAAATGATCCTAAAGGTTCCTAAAATTTCCTAATTCATTCCTAAAGCTTTTATATTGGTAAAAAAAAAATTCTTGTTGAAAAATCTTGAAATTTTTGAAAGTTTTCCTGCATAAAATCAATCTAGGAACTTCATTTTGGGCTAAAAAAATGCAATCTAGAACATCAAATCTTGAAGTGAAACTAAAGGAATGAATCCAAAATCCAAAAGTCATTTATTTTCAATCTCAAAAGAAAAAAAACAAAATCTTGAATGAATTAAAGTGAAAACAAAGCAAGTTCTTTCTATTTCAGAGTTCAAATCAGGTTCCTAAGTGAAGCACAAAGTCAATCTTGAATGCCCAGTTTGCATAAATCTCTCTAAGTTTTTTATTTTCAAAGAGAAAAGAAAAAATCAAAATCTTAAACATTTGTGCTTACAATATTTCAATTCAATCACTAAATCACAAAATTGGGAAAGAATTTTCATGATGTGCATCTACGAGTTTTCTCGTTTTCAGCATATCCTTAATCTAAGTGATGTAAAATGAATTGAACTTGGACGAGTTCATTCATTTTACTTCTAGAGAAGCCTGTCTAGAGAGAAAAGTTATTACTCTTTGGAGAATGACTTCAAACTAGTACTTCTCTAGCTAGAATAGAAATAAAGCATTGAGAAAACTCTCACTTCATCCCCTCAAGCTCAGGCGATGCATGTTGATGGTAGCCTAAGGTAGGTGAATATCCCTACTATTTTGGCATGGTCAACTAGGCTCTTAAGTGAGTCACACATGTAGAAACTAATTGGGAGGACTCCATAGATCAAAATACACACCTGATAAAATCAGAGGCTTCCTGATCTACGCCCGAAGGTATCAAAATCTTTGTGCAAGGATCGATCCAAGTGGTTTCCCATATCACCTTAAGACACTAACCATCTATATTCCTTTTTGGGATATCAAAATGTGGGAAAAGATTTTTATACTAGCCTATCTTCTAGGTAGTTCTTGCTTGATGTGTCTTTTGAAGTTTTAAACTCAGTGCAAAACATCTACTGAAACATACACAAATGAAGAGTTCTACATTAAAATCCTTTTCCATATCAATCCAAATCTAGAAGTCATCCAAGCTTTCAGAATCTTTTCATCCTAGTCTCCTAATCATGGTCTTCTAGTCATCCCACACCTTCCCCATCCAATCTTATCCTCCTATCCTAGGTTAGGAGAGTCATCTCAGTCATCACCCATCCCCTATTTGTTTCCTCTAGAGCCAGTCTTTATTCCTTTCCTAAGCCAAATCCAATCCTAGTCTGAGATTGTCAGTCATCCAAATCCTAAGCCTTAGTCTTCTAATCCATCTTCATCATTCATCCCTATCCAACTCATCTGCAAGTCAACATGTCTCAAAACTACTATGATGAGTTTGGTTATTATGTCTCTCCTCTCAATCCATCCTATCTTGATGATGATGAAAGCCTTTTTGATCATGACGAACACTTTGAAATCCTTAGAAGGCTTACCCCAAACATCCTCCAAAATCCAATCACTCCCCCATCCTATCCCAATGATGATGAGGATCTTGTGGATCATGATGAGCACTTTGAAAACCTTATCAAGATTTCTCCAAAAATCCCCTAGCATCCTATCATTCCTGAAAACTATCCTATCATGCCTTCATGCATATCCACTAGTTCTCCTTATCCTACCTTTGACAAGGGAAATCCATTATCCTATTCATCCAAACCTTCTTCCTATATTGAGCCTACATATCCTCTATATGCATCCTTCATACCTCCATCTCCTTCTATGGTTGTATCCCAAACACCATCCTTTCACAATAAAACTACTAGCTACATCCCTTATCCAAATCCTCCATCGTGTCCTTATCCTCTAACCCATTTTCAAATCCAAAATCCCAGTCTTCCAATCCATTATCCTAATCTCCCATCCTATCTTGATCCACCATCTACCATATCCTATCTCAATCCAACATCTTCCATTTTTTAATACATTTCCATAAATCCCCTTATTCAATAAAATTGCATCCCTCAATCCTCTTCATATCCCATATATCAATCCATCACCCCTACCTCACCAAATATTCAATCAAATTCACAAGCTTCCTCTAAAAATACCTATAGGAACTATCTAGTCTTGCCATCCTCCAAATCCTCATATGCGCCATCATCCCATCAAGAAGGTTCACAATCTTCCACCCCATCTTCATGTGAGGACTATCCTAGATCTCCATCTCCTCCACTTTGCAATCCATCACCTCAAGATCCATCATGAAAGTCTCCAAGGAGTTTCACAAGGAAGCCAACAAAAAATCCCTCTCCTAAAGTTGATGAGTCATTCCATCTCAATCCTTCATGTGAAGCTATCATTGATGAGGCCCATCAACCTCCTCCATCTATTATCCTTCTTCCATATATCCTGCTTATTGATCCTCTTCCATCTCCTAGCATCATTGAGTACCTTTTATCTGTGGTCTCCATCCAATCTCCATCACCATAACCTCCCCTAGCATTATCCAAAGCACATTTAATGAGCCTCATGAGTTCACCCTTCTTCTTGCCATCACAATTGCATAATCTCCCATGCTTCCATCCATCCCATCTAAAGAATCCATCTATATATCCCCCAGCATTCTATCTACACCAATCCAATCTAGTCTAGATCTTGTCCAAAAGCATGTTGAAGTACCCATAGATGAAAATCAAGATCTAGCCCCTTCACTTCCTCTATTGCATGTTCTATTGCTTCCATCACCCCAATCCAAGATCCTATAATCCCAATTCCTCCATCTCAAAATCCATCACCATCCCCCAATCCCAGTCCAAACTATCCTCTATCCATCACTCTATCCACTTGGTCCACTTACATTTGTCAATGGTAGTCCACTTGAAGAAGAAGCAATAAGTTCCATATCTTCCACTATAGAATCTGAAACTGGATGTTTATCTTATTCCCCAAGTTAGAACTATCCTTTCTTGGATAAAATACTTAAGAAATGGAATTATCAAGGCAGAGGCCTAGGTGCTCATGAAAAAGGAATTTTGGAGCCCATCTAGGATAGGAAACATCCATGATCATGTGGAATTGGTCACACATTTGAAGAAGGCACTTTCTCCAGAATGTTGGTACAAATAAAGCTAAATTCAAACATCCTTCCAAAAACACCATCACATCTTCCCATCGTCCCTCCAAAGCATACAATGCCATTCCTCCTCCTACACATTTTCAACCTAGAACAACCTATCACATTCCTCCTTCATCCTCTAAATCCATTTTGGGTTCCTATGTCCCAAAATCTACCATTCGATATCCTTCACATACCAAATCCATTTTGGGGCCTTACATCCCAAAATATCATCCGCCATCTTATCCTACTCAACCCTTCATCCAAAATTCAAGCATCCCTAGTCAGGATAAACAAAGGCACATACCTATATCTCCTATCTTCAAATCTCCTTACATCTCTCCATCCATATTTCCTCCATCCCACACATCTCCTTACATTCCTTCCAATGCTTCTTGCAATTTGGATGCCATGTCAAAAATACATAAAGGGAAATATCCACAATGATCCAAAGATTTCCATGTCCACTCTAAAAGATATGCTCAAGAAAAGAAAAATTGAATCAAAGGATCTACTAAATCCCAATGGCCACAAAGGCCCAATAAAGAAGAAGAAAAATCTAATGCAGGCCCATGGCCACAAAGGCCCATCCAAGAAAAATCAGAATCCAATGCATCCCAATGGCCACAAAGGCCCACCAAAGCTAAAGAAAAGACTATGTGGATCCCAAAGCATAAAGATGTAATCCATCTAAAAGAAATATCCACAATGGCATCCAAGGTTGCTAATCTACCAGATACTCATTCCCCTGCTCCGTTTCCTCAATCTATTTTGGGCCCTTATGTCCCAAGATCTCCTAGCACAAATCCTCCATCCTATCCACATCTATCTTCCACATCCCATCCACTTCATCCACATTCCTTGCAAAATGTGCCAATTTTGGTCTTGACAACATTCCCCTCTCATGATCAATTTCCATCCTTCCATCCAAATAGTTTCTACCACCATATCTCCCATCTACCCCATCCTATCCATCCCTTTGCATAATCTCTCCATCCTAACAAAGTTGTACCAACATCAAGACAAATCAGAAAGTGAACAACAAATCAAAAAGTTAGAGAAAGTCAGCAAGAAATCAGAATATCAGCGAAAGATAAGCAAAAAGTCAGTAGCAAATTTAAAAAAAAACATAAAAATTGGAAAAATCAAGAAAAAAAACTATCAAAAAAGAAAACAAAAGAGAAAAACATTCATCCAATGGTGAAAACTTGGCAATTCAATCACCTTGGACAAGTACCATGATGAAAACCTGGCAAACATGAATCATGCGTAATCCCCCCAATTCCTCTTTGTAAATGGGGTCCATTCCCTTCTATCACCATCCTATCTAGCATCTCCTCCATCCCATTTGTCTCTCACCTCCATCATCCTCCTTTGGATCTTGATAATAAAATAGAGACCACCAGGTATACATGCTTTTGGACACCTTTTTGGCATCCATCACATCTTTTGGCCACCTATCTTCTATCCAAACCATTCTACCTAGCTTCCTCATCTTCTTATCGACATATCTTCCATCCAATCGTACCCCATCCTAATGCCTCTAAATACATAAACTATTCTAAGCAGGGGCATCTTATTCCCTCGTGACATATTCCTTGGACACCCATCCAAATCCTTATCTTCCATCTCCCAATCCATATCTTTCCTACATCCAACCCTCAAAATATCTTCCTCCATCCAAATCCTTAAGCATTCCTCTATCAACATCCCTCAATAGTTTCTCTATCAACATTCCTTTATCCCTAGCATATCTTCTACCCAAATCCTTAGCATTCCTCTATCCTAATAAAATCCTCCATCCAAATCCTAAGCATTTCCTCCATCCAAAATACTCAACATTTCCTCCATCTTTCCATCACCTGGTATCTTCCCTTGTCATTGGTAGCTATAGGCTACCCCCATGAAATCCAATGCCATCCATCCATATCTGAACATTCCTAGCAATCTTCCAACATCTTCTAATCCTATCCACATCTTGAAGCTATCCAAAATCCAAGATCAAGCCAACCAATCCAATCAAATCCCTAGTCATGTTCCTAGTCTTGTGGAAAGCCTTGATCTCAATCCCATCATTATCATTGGGATACGTCCTTCCTAAATCTGTGTCATTTTAGGACACATCATCCATCATCATCCTATCCACCATCTGTCTGTCTTGGCTTTTCACCCCAACTGGGGCATCATCTAGCATATCTTGGAGCTTCAACTTCATGCCCAGATCCCTTGTACATCCCATCCTGAGTCTTGTACCCTAGTGTCAGTCAGGTCTCTGCCTAAGCTCATTTGTACATATGTGTCTTAAGCTCCCATCCTTTGAGTCAATCAACCCTTGAGTCATTGTGACCTATCCAGCTAAGTGCTTCAATAATCATCCATGGGTCCTTTTTGAGGTTTGAGTGTCTTACCTATCTCTTGTCATATGAATCCTTATCCAATTATCCACCATTCACTTCATGTCATATCCTTTGAGTTGATCAATCCTTATCCTAAATCAAAATCATCCCAGTGCTACCCTATGACTAAGCATTGTCTAGGGAATCCTTACTTGTCTTTGTAGGCCTCATCATTTCAAGCAAGAGATTGGCATACGCTAACAAGAATCCCATCTTCCGAAGATCATCAGTCTATCTTAGGTTGAAAATCCAATCCTATATGATCCTACATTAGGAAGAAGCAACTCATTCCTAAAACTTAGTAATCCTCCACCATCCTCCACAAATCAATCCTCAGCGAATCAATCATCCTCCATCATCCTACCTATAGAAAAAGGTGTGTGAGATACTTGTTATTTCATTTGTTCCTTTGGATCTTTGCTTATATTTTGAGCTCCCTATACTTATCAACCTGTCCATTGTACATATCTTCCCATCATGTTGTACATATCCTCATCAGTCCTAAACATCATTTGATCAGATAACTTGTCCCACCCAGCCTCGCACTTCAACAACATCAATTGTCGACTATCCTTGATCACTGTGACTATCTTTGAACTTCATAATTTTTCAATCAGCAACACAACATTCTCCCCATCAACACGGGTTTGCATAGATGTATCCTTCTGTATTGTCTGACCTAAGAAATAAAACTAGGTCCATGATGATGTATCCTTCGCCATGTTCAGACCTAATCTCCCCCCATCAATCAATCATCAATCTCTGTCCTTGGCAAAGGATGTCTTTTGGAGTTATCATTTTGACCTTGGATTTTTTCCTTTGGGTCTTGTTAATATTTTACAGCTTCTCGTTGTTCCTCTCCTCAAAGTTTCCATGATCATTTATATCATGGTGTGTTGTGAAAGAGGACAATCTGGGGCAAGGTCTTTTTATCTTTTGCTTTTGCCTGTGATTCATTTGTGTGTTTGTGGCTTCTCCAGCATCATTTCCACCATGCCTCCTCTGAGTTTCATGTGTAATGCTAGGGAAACCCTTTTTCATGCTTGTTTTTTGTGTCAGTCCTATGCAACATTATTGACAAGGCCTTGTGTTCCTTCGTAACCTTGGTAGGTCTCTAGCATTGCTCTATCAAACTAGGTTGTACTCTCAAAAATATCCAACACATGGAGCTCCCTAAATCCCCCATCTAGCATCATATAGATTAATCTTGCATCTTGCATCCTTCATATAGTTGCATCCTACATCTCACATCGTATTGCATTCATGCATCTTTGCTCTTGGAAGGACGTTTGTTTATCCCCCCTTTCCTTCTTTCTTGCATCCCCTTATCCTCTAAATTCTAGCTTGGGGCATCTTATTTTCTTGTCTTTGACACCACGCCACTTGTGGCATCCAATCAAAGAGGGGCAAAATGTAGACACCTAAAAATCCATTGGTAAATAAAAGTATTTTTATTTTCTGAAAACCCCTGATGACATCATCATTTGTTAGTTAATTATTTATTTAATTAATTAATTTATTATTATGCCATTAATTCCCCTATCTTAATTAAAAAAAATTAATTAAGGAATCCCTTCCAGAAATGTTTAAATTAAATTTAAACATCATTCCCTCCAAAATTTATTAACTATTTAATAAATTGACCAAAATCCTTTAAATAAATGAAATATTTATTTAAATCCCTCAAAACCCTAGAATGTTCTAGAGATTCCTAAACCCTTCCAATCTTTCTTGAACCTTTCCTAAACCTTCTTAGAGGGTGATTCCGGCCCTTTTTAGCCAAAACCCTCATCTTTGGACTTTTGGTCAAACCCCCTCCTTAATAAGCCTTACAAACTCATTAATAGCCTCTTACACACTCATTAAGGCTCTTACAACCTCATAAATGAGACCCATGTCTCTTCTTCCACCTTGGTCCCCTTGCACACTTCCCTAGTGTTTCTCACACATGTGTGAGCAACCCTTAACCTTTATTCTTCTAACCTTACCCTTGACCATACCTCAGACTCTACCCCAAACCCTGACTCTGACCCTAACTCTCCTTCCTGACCCAAGCCCTTACAAAAATCCTATAAATACTCCTCCTTCCAAGAGGAAAGCATTAGCTTAGTTTTCATCTTCATGCATTTTTATCATGCTCATTTCTATCTAGACTTAGGATAACAATTAGGGGTAAGTGCACAAAGATGGGGGACCAAAAAGGGGGTATAAGATGCCACTTTTTTCTTGAAATCAGCAAACTCTGAACTTCATCAAGAAATTGAACATAGTTAGACTCAAAATTTTAAGATGTGACAAGAACAAGAGTTGTAATACTCTGAATCTAGTTCCTAAACTACTAATTTATTTTGAAAATAGTGTAGATTAAGGCCCTCAAAAAGGGGGAGCATAAAAAGTGGTCCTATTTTTTATGAAAAAACATAACATAGCATCTGGTGTGCTCCACCTAAAATGTTAACTTTTTTTTGAATTTTTTTAATCACTCCAGTGAGAAGTTAGCTAACACCATGTAGTTTATCCCAGATTGTTTTGCTAATTTTTTTATGAATGTATAATTTTTGATGAATTTACGAAGTGCACACATCCTGAAAACATGAAATTTCTATGTGCTCCCCTATAAATAATTCAAAACTAATCAAAAATCAAATTTTCTTTTTTTTTAAAAAGGTGTGTAGAATGGAGTCTAGTTTCTAAAAATGTAACTTGTTGAAAAATTCAATGAACGAGCCAAAATCTATACCCAAAATACTACACATTGGTTTTTTACAAAAAATAGACATACACACAAAAGAAATTAGAGATGAAAAAATTAACATAATCAGAATTCAAAATAAATTATAAGATTAGATAGCTAGTAGAGAGATCTGCAATATCACGTCGTCTAATTTTTACTTTATTGAACCATGGGTAAACTTGACGAAGAGCACACAAAAAAAGTTGTCATTTTTTGTATGTTTGCTGGAAAACACGTCTCAGGCCTATTTGAATCCTCCAAGCCTTTGGGTGGGATCTCCAAAGCAAATCCAAGCCTTAGGATTGGTAAATTCCAATGCCTTACCAAGCACGTGTGCCCTATAGGTGTGCGCATTATGGAAATCTATGACTTCAATAGGGTGTGCACGCTATAGGATGTACGCCCTATAGCACGTGCACCCTATTTAAGTCATAGATTTCAATTGTGAGGAGAAATAGTAAGAGTGAGAGGAAGAGATCTCTCTCTCTCTTCTCTCTCCCCCCTTATCACTCACTCTCTCTCTCTCTCTCTCTCTCTCTCTCTCTCTCATTTTTCATAGGGCGCATGCGCTATAGCGCGCTTGTTCTATGCAAGAGTATGCATAACACTTTTTAGTTTTCACTATTAAATTTTACTCTATTTTTTAACGAGAATTAGTCAAATTTTCTACACCAATTGGTCGAACAGATGACTAAAACTGTGGTCGATATTTTTTCATCGATTATTCTACAGGGAAAATCATCGTCAAAATTTTGACCCTACAAGTGGTTGAATTATTGACTGAATCAATCCCTTGGAACTAGAAGAATAAGACAAACTTTGGTCGGCATGGTCGTCAAAATTGAGACCAACGTTCCACCAAACTTTGTCAAAATTGACATCAAATGCATAGCATTCTCATTGATTCTACTGGTGTAAAGGTCAAAATTGAGACCATCCATTAGTCAAAATGTCCACCAAAGTTTGTCGAAGGGGCCGTCAAATGCATAGCATTCTCGTCGAACATAGTAATATGGAAAGGTCAAAAAATTGACCAATACTAACTTTTGGTTTAAAAAAATGTGACCAGAAATGTTACATTTAGAAGATGCCATTGCTGACGATTTGAATTGGTAGGTTTGGGAGAAAGGCCTTGAAGACTGGGAATCCTGGGCACATGATGGGGAGCTTGAATTAGATGCATTTTCTCAAAAGAAGGGTCCCATGGAAAAGCAGGAACCACCTCTTGAGATGTCGATGCCATTATTACCTTTCCAAAAGGAGTGGCTAGCTTGGACTCTAAAGTAAGAATAATATAAATTTAAAGGTGGCATGCTTGCAGATGAAATGGGAATGTGAAAAACAATTTAGGCAATATCCCTTTTTCTATGTAATCGTGACCTGCGACTGAAGGCATCTCTTACTGCGAACTCATCTAAGGTGTCAAACATTGAAGTGGGGTCCAGTAGCAAATCTAAGGTTCTGCCTCAGATTAAAACCACACTTGTTATTTGTCCAATGGTAGCAATTATCTAATGGAGAAATGAGATTGCAAGGTTCACAAGTGAAGGAAGCACTAAAGTTCTAGTTTATCACGGTGCTAATAGATGTAAAGATATTACAGAATTTTCTGATTATGATATTTTTTTGACAACATATAACATTATTGAGTAAGAGCATAGAAAAAAATGATGCCTGGAAAGGAGAGGTGTCAATGGTGTTGTAGATTATTTTATCTTGAATGATTGGGCATACACCAGTGTTACTATTGTGGGCCTTTTACTATGAAATCTGAAAAGCAATCCAAAAAAGTTTAAAACCTATCTCCACGAGCAACTATCAAATTTGTAGACTGCACTAAAACTATTAGTATTGGGTATGCAAAACAACTCTAAGATCATATAGAGAAAAAATTGCCCCAAAGAGTTCAAGAATATTAACATATGTAAAAGATGATATCATTATTACCTATTGGTAGCCAACCACAATAGAAAAAAAGTAAATAATGTCAAAATCTAACCATTGGTCAGATTTAAGGAGCCAATGTGGACTGTGTTCTTTCATTTATGTCCTTCTTGGGCTTTGATAAGGATATTGAGCTAATTTAGTTTATTTGTATGATAATCATGAACTTAAAGGTTATGGTATTCATATAATATGTTTAAAATCCACATAGACATATATAAATGTTCAGTTAGCATACATTATAAATGAAAAATTATTCTAGCAAAGTCTGCACATTGAAGGATAGCATGCCTCATGTCTAAGAAAAAGTAAGTAGACCATTGAAGTCAAAAAACTGCACTAACAAATAAAATTTGAAAAAATAATGTCAGGAAAATGTATGGGTTAATTAAAATACCTTAAATCTACCTGTAGTGCCTACATTTAAAACAACATATGGTTTTAGTGCCTACACTGAAGCATAAGTCACCAAAGCTGCACTTACTATTCCAACACTATCAACACCCGCACCATGGAATAGAAAGATGATAGGTTAAAGATAGATTTTAAAATAGTCTAAAAACGTGAACAGAACTAGAATTAAATTATAAAAGCATTACAAATGACTAGACATTTTTTGTGAGAAGCATAATATCAGCACGTGGTAATAAATTAGTGAAATGATTATTATCCTGGGAAAAACCCTTCTCATCGAGGGGAACAACCCAGCCCACCAAAGATAGTTCCTTTATTGAATAATAATAATAGGAATCTGAATGTTACAATGCTTGCAAACTAAAACACTAAATAATTCTCCTCTGAGTACAATCCATACAAAGCATACTCTTCACAATAATAATGAATCTACAATCCATGTTATACAATATACAAAACTGCATTTTAATAATCAAGACTCATACACCACAATCTCTTGATCACATATCATATATCGAAATACATACTGTAGCAAAAATAATACACTTATTACAACATCAGACTTATTTTCCAAACACAAGAATAACACACTTCATACACAAAGATGCTCGACTCTTCTTAGAGACATCTACTTATGATACTTGACAACAACAACTATATTATGCATCCAAACAAATGAATAGACTTCTCCTTGATGAATACCAAAATTCATCACCATTACCCATCATGAATCGACAACAGTTACAATGAATAGTCACTTTGGATTCTCCAGCGACATGTTTTCATGAGCCAAAAATGGAAGATCATAATATCTCACGAAAAATCCACCTCAGCTAAAATGCTTAACAACACTTGACTATTGTCTTCATAAACATGAACGGTTTCCCCATAGACACCAAGCAATGACGGTTACCAAAGACACCTGGCAATGGTAGAATATGAATCGACATCATTAATCAGAGAAACAACAAACTCATAAATGAATCGATGATAAACATAACTAATGCATGAGCTTTCAATGCTGACAATGAAATTATGTACACAAGAGGATACCAAATGGTAATATGCTAGAGAAACATAAAGCCAAGCAGTCACGGTGCCATAATAAGGCCTCTAACACACGATGCTGAATATGTGATACACAACATAGAAAACTCGATGTCAAACATAAGAAGAGTCCATAAATCTCTCTCGTAGCTACCAATACATTAATAGGGGGCTCACCTCCCAAAGTAATGAAAACCTTGCATCAATGAGGCATTTAGGTTGGATCATGATCAGTTGTGCACTAAGATGATTCAAATAACCTTGTTGCCCACCCAGATTCATTATCCTTACCACATTGAACCCATTGATTTGTGATCATTTTGATCTTGAAATAGGTGCAGGGTTAATCCCTCATCTGCACTTGGGTCTGCATTTGAGGTTCATCAAGCTTACCTCTCTCATTCCCCTGTTCAGATTTCTTGTGCAAGTTGGAATGCAATTAAGAAATATGCACCCAAATAAATGTACTTGAAAAGGACATTACTAGGTTCCACTCCTTAAAAATGGATGCACATCAAGAAATTGGATTGCCCCAACTCCACCAAGTCCGTTCCCAACATTCTCCAACTACTTTGCATACATACTAGGAACTTTTTTAAAAACTATCTAGATTTTAGATATCTGACTTGGCTGACTATAGTGAACAATATATACCACACCATGGTGCATGACTACCTGGCATGCACACTAAGAATTATCACCCTAGCCAATTATCCCCGAACTGTAGACAATGGTTATATCCCATTCCTTTTGAAATCAACAGAGAAAGAAGAAACTTTTTTTAGCAGACTCAGTTATTTGACACATCTTGAGCCTACTAGTTAGTTGTCCACTAGATGATGCCCTGAAAGTTCTAGCTAGGTTTCCCTCCCATTTCCCCATCTAGTTGTACAAATTACTAATTCCTATTTTTTTATGAATACTAATACAATTTTTATTTTACCATAGAGAAAATCAAAGAGAGTCTAATAGGGACAAATGAACCTCCAAAACCTGTGAAATGAACTAGGCAGTAATAATTTTGTTGCTTCCCTTCCAATTTCAACAAATATGGAACATATTTTTATCCCTCGCCACTTAATTATATAAAAATGATCTTATTTTCATCAATATTCATTGCAATAGCAGACATATATTTTATACCTGATTTGCTAAACCATGGAGAGGCCCTGCTAAGCCATTCATACCAGCTGCAAATGCAAGATATGGATCAGCCAGTGGACTCCCAACCTAGAAACCAATTCATCAAGAAGAATGTCAATAATAAATTGATACAAATAAGACATAAACATTAATCAGTAATGCACAAATAATGTTTGAAGGAATATCACTTCACTATCACCAACACACTACATATGAAATGATATCCCCTTATTTTTGCAAGGAACCTGCTTTCACAAATTGTACCTTCTTATCTTGGTGCATTGTTCTTACTATAAAATAAGTTTCCAAAACAACTGTTATAGACCTACAAGTTATGACCTTGATCCTTGAAACTTACCCATTAGTCAACATTCCAGCTTGAGTGCTAGGAGATCACATTGGACTCAATTATTCTTATAATTGTTTTGAAACTTTATTTGGCTTACCTATTAGTCAATATCCAAGTGTAATGAGCTCTAATTCTTGGGGAAAGCCTCACCTTGATCATTATACTTACCTCTATGTTACAAAAGTACCCTCAATTGCAATATTGTAGGCCATTTCTAGATCACTCTTGTAGTTGAAGTTGTTGAAAGTATGTGAATTGGAGACTATTGACCACATTTTCACTCTTAGTGCTATCATCGAAAGGGCTAATTATTGGTCTTCTAAAGTCTTTTGTTATCATTGGCCCCATCCTACAACAGCTATTGCTCCATGAATATGGAGCATTGGTATTTCTAACACTCTGATTATGGCCATTATTAGACTCCATGAGATAGTTGTTGGACAATTCAGGAGTCCTAATGGCCTCTCAGACATTTCCCAAAGAACTATTGAACTTAAGCAAGGCTGATTACATGCAAAATGAAAAAGACTAAGATCACAAAGTTCAAGTAAGGGCTAAAAGAGGTGAAAATACACAATGTAAACATGATAAATCCTACTCACTAAATATTCCTATAGAGGAGAGAAAAAAGAGAAATGAAGAATTAAGGCTTCACAAGACTATAAGCATAATAAGGGCTACAAAAGAAGACAACCATGTCAAGTGCGAAGGTACCTCATAAGAGACATTTCTCTAAAGAAATTTAGCATTATCAAAGGAAAATCCTAAAGGAAATTATAGCAAAGAAAACTCTCATCAAAAATTATACTCTGCTGGAAATAGCCTCCAAATTGGGGGGAAACAACATTCACGTTTCCACCAAGGTCCTGCGAGTGGATGTTAGAATTGTGGGAAAGATCATTATGCTAGAAATTGCCCTGAGCCAAAAAACATCAATCTCCTCAAAAAAGTTCTATGCTATTAAAGATAACTAATGTTCTGATATACAAACATTGTTGTTAGATATTCAAGGTAAGTTCAATGGAAAAAAATGTTTCTTTTTTAGTTCATTTGGGAGGAACCCGATGTTATTATTTTTTTAACAGAATTCCACAAGGTATTCAACCATCTAAACAACTGAGCTATTGTCCATGTCTAGATCATTAAAGGATAATAAAAAAGCATAAAAATTGTTTTATTACATCCATGAGCTCTCCTTGCACAATGGCCCTCAATACAAAATAATTTAAGTCCCTTATTTAGTGGCAGTTGTTGTCCAAATGATAACACACACTAGAAGATGGCGATAACATATCAGCCTTTGAAAATCTACCTTGGCTATGAGTTGAGAATTCCCTTCTCTTTTCCATTTAAAAAGAACATGGATTGAGATTAATGAAGATAACATAAACTTCCTTCTATGTGTCTTAGATATGAGCAACCTTAGCAAAAAGAAAATGTTCTATAGCAAAATTTCCATCAAAAAGGATCTGACACTTGCAAACATGGATATTTTGGTATGTTAATCTTACTACTCATGAAAGCCTAAAGCTAATCTTACTAGGATTTTCCTTTGATATCTAAAGTTGATTGTAGAAAAATGTAGGCACTTAAGAGAAAGGTCATTGAAGGTAGTGAAAAGTTGGCATTTGAGTGTCAAGAAGAAGGTGCAATGGTCTGTGCAAAGGCTAGTAGAAGGAGGAAAGTTGGTGGATGAGAAAGACAAGGAATCAAGCAATGAAAATGTTCTTGATGTTGATTCAGAGATGTAAGATGCTACTAAAGAGTCAGTTTTGAAGGGCTTGAGAGTGATGAGTCAGTTGTGGTAGGCACTATGTTGTTTCCTTTGGAGGAAGATAAGGGTAGTATGAAAGTTACTCCTATGACATCACATAGTGAGGGTAATGATGTGGCCATGGAGGTTGATGATTGTGAGGTATGCCATGAGGAATGAAATGAGAGTAAGGATCAGTTGGTGAGGGTTGAGTTGGTCTCAAGGGAAGAGACTAAGGATGAGTTAGCTATGATGATGGGCCATGAAATGGCTCAAGAGATTGTTTACTCTCCAAGCATGGAGGCATGGTATGTTGATGGTGTAAAGGAAGAGGAGTGTCTTTGGAAACTAGATTTATTGAAGTTTTAGATGTATGCAAAAGTAGAGGTTCAAAATAGGAAGAGGAAGTTGTTGATGACCAACAAAGAGAAGCAGGTGTTCATGTTGCAAAGAGAAGTCAAGCCAAAAGTCAAGATCAAGGAGTGGGGGTTTGAACATGATGTAAATAATCACACTACCACAACTTAACCATCACATAATGGCATTAGCAATTAAGAGGGAACATAGATCAGACCATGACATGCATACAAGGATACAGACAAATGATTTTGAGATACAGACCTGTGCAATCCAATCTCCCAAGGAATAGACAGCACCAGTTATCACCATCTATGCCAAAATAGGATTTTTCTTCAAGGCCTCTTCATACGCAGTCTAGTTATGCACAGGAGCATATCTAACAATCTCATAGAGGGTCCATCCCTGAAAACAAAAGCACCATTTCAGTTTGAATATTGAATATATACAAATATAATGATGAAAGAAAAGCAGACAATCATATGCTCTCTGATTTTGAGGTATAGAATAGCAAATATAAGCTAAAAAGCCAATTAAAAACATAAGAGACAAATCACACTTCAAGAAAGTACAAAAAGAAAAGCAAGATAAGTTCTTATCAGGCCACTGAAAAGCTTTCAGTATTTTAGATAAGACATCACAGGTATTTATTTGTATTCTGAAGCCTTGTTATAGAAATTTGTTTTTATTAATCCTCAGAATTAGTTAGCGAATCTTCTTCTTTCTTTCTAAATTCATGGATGATTCTATTTTTTTGCAGTAAATAGCATACGTAATAGATAAACATGAAATTAACAACAAATATCTACCTCTAAATACAACTCCAAATGAATGAATAAAAGAAGAAAATGATAATGTTGATTGGGTATCCAGTAAATTAAATAGTTTAATCATGCAAATAGATGTGGATAGTGCACATCATAGTGATGAGGAAACAATGCTAGTAGGGCAGTCACATACAAAGAGACCAGCTTAAGAGGGAACATAGATCAAACCATGACATGCATACAAGGATAATAAATAATTATAGTATGTTCAACTAGAGATAAGAGATAAACCAAGGCACCTACATGAAATAGTCATATATCAAGAGCAATAACATGATCATGAGATGGTTTAATCATTAAGAGTCACAACTACCAAGAAATAGAGCATCATGATTACATATGGAAAAAAGAGGTGTTACAGGTTTGCATCACACATGCTTAAGGCAAAAGTTTCTAATACAACTGAAGAGAGTAATTAATATGGAAAATTAATCAAATGTAAGCAACATATGGCATTAATTTTGATAGTTTGATCAAAGGCCACTTTTGCAGGCACCACCCACCAATCCTAGAAAGGAAATAGAGCCTGTATACCCATATTTGTTTGTCATACCCTTTTTGCAAGGAACTCAAAAATTATTCAAATTAAACAAGTATGAACTGTAAGAGACTAAGAAAGAAGGCAAAGGTGTTACCTCACTAGGATGATAGTAACAATGAGACAAAGAACCATGAAGACTAAATGCAAGGAGACCAGATCTGAACATCCGGGTTCGATCAAATTCAAAAATTGGTTTGCCTTCATAGCACTCTCAAGTCAACAACATGAGCATTATTTTGTGTCTAGAGTGTCATCAATGTTTTTAAATGTAAAATGAAATGGTTGTAAGTATGCATTTCTTCCACATGCAAATGATTTTGAGATAAAGACCTATGCAATCCAATCTCCCAAGGAATAGACAACACCACTTATCGCCATCTTTTCCAAAACAAGATTTGTCATAAAGCGATGTTAGAATAGTTACTAAAATGGTCATAAATTATGTTCTTATAGTAAAAGAATACTTTTACATAAGAAAAAAACTAAACAATATTAAAACATGACATTGTGCTTTAAAAACTAAAAAGGTACCTATAATGAAGAACTTCATTTTGACTTGCTAATTGGTTGTCACTATTAACTCTAAGCTTATCTTTAAAGTTTGAGCTTCACTTGGTTTCAAGAATAGTTTAATATTCTCTACTAAACATGGCCAACCACGTGAAGGTGGAAGCTCATTTGGCCCCTCCCCCTCCCTAACATCACTCTAAATTCCCCATTAACATTTAATAGCATTCACTCATTCATCCATTTTTGAAATATAACATTCAATCATTATAATCACATGATAACATTCATTAACACATAAAATTCATTAACACACAACATTCATGAGTAATTCATTAACACACAACATTCATGAATAATTTATTAACACATAAAATTCATTAACACACAACATTCATGAAGAATTCATTAACACATCATTCATCAACATTACTAGTACAAAATTACATCCATTAAGACAACGTTCTTTCATTAGCAAAAAATGTTAATTATAATCATTTCTCTTTGGGTTTCTTGTTTTTTTTTTAATCATGTAATTTCTAAGAGGAAGATCAATGTCCTCGTTATTCCCCTCCTCTATTGATTCTAATTCCAATGCATGTCTCCTCCTCATCTATTCAGGAACACGAGGCCGCTGCGCCAAAGGGGGGTCCACTACAATAACAACTACTTCATGAGTTAAATTCACACCATTTTATATTAGTGAATTACAAGTATTTATTTAAGTAAAAGAACTATAAATAAAAAAATTAATTTAAAAGAACAAAACATAGATTTTTTTTTACCTGAATGTGCCACATGATCTACATGGTGATCAATCTAAACATCCTCTGGCACTCATTCAGCATGACATGATTATGTATCCTCTAAAATATAAATAAAAAGGTTACACCAAGTTCAATTTAAGATGTTAAATTGTATTAATAATTACATAATTAGTTTTAAATAGAAAATGAGCACCTCCATCGACAATACAATGCACATCAGGGGCTTCATCATGCGGCATATGATCTGTGTCACGATTAAGAGGCTACATTGCAATGTCATGCACATTATTATCAAATAGATTGTTGCTCAAGTATTGAATTTCTAATCTATTTTTTGGCATATTTACCTGTGCACATGATGAAGGAGACTCTTCGATTGGGCCAGTGGAAGCTTGCCATAGGCATTCAGCCACGACTTGATAGCCTTCCTTGAAGGAAATTTTTTTGTGTTCTGTCATGGCCTCTAAATTAAATTCAAAGCCTTGCATTTTTTTATCAAAAAAAATTATTTGCATTTTATAAATAATTTTTTTCTACAATTCATTTACTACTACTTACAATTCGTGCTTTAATTTTGGAATATCCACCAGAGCCAAGTCTGTGCTACCCAATCTTTTGCAGTCGGGCCTTTGTTGCCTTTGATGTGTCCTGCAACCTATGAAAAGTTTGAAATATGTTAGATGATATAGATATAAAGATCACTAATTAGTGCATTATTACATTGTACTAGTAGTTAATACTATTGCATACCTTCTTCTCTCATTTGCTGGTGTAATTCCTCTTTGAGCATCCCCTTTCTCCTTTGCATCCAAAATGAACTCATTCCAATCCCTCACTAGAATAAAGGGAGGACGCTCGTACTTTGGGTTCTGGATGAGACTCTTTCTATATGAGTCCCTCATAGTCTTAAGATGTTTGCAAGCTCTTTCTAAAACTTTCTTCTCGTCAAAAATATTATTACCAAACTCATGCTCTAAATCTTTAATGAGCTGATCTTTTAATTTTTTGTCTTGCAAGTTCCACCTTTTAAGAAAAAACACAAAATTGTTAGATATAGTAAAAGAAAAGACCTGAATGAAAGGAAAAATGTTGTACCAATTAATGATATGAAAAAAAAATAGTGGGATAAAGTTAGTTCACTTATGATGTTCCACCTTGTACGTATCGTGGGCCCGAATATATGCAGTGCGAGGTCATAAAGCGTCTTATAAAATGAATTGTTTCCTGCAAAAAATGTCATGGGATAATCAATCCAAAACTTATTATGAATAGTTAAATGCATATTACAATATAAAAAATAATTATTTAAAGTACCTGGAAGCTTATGACATTTTAAAAGCATCGACTCATTATCGTCAATCAACAATGGTGTCTGCATAACTCTCATGCTAGAAACACAGGTAGATCGAGGAAATGATGGTGAATTATCACCAATACATGTACTTTGATCTGTATCTGGCATACCAGATGGTGCCACTGATGTATCTCCTACTCCAAAAAAATAATCCACTATGTGATGCACCTAAGATTAAAGTACAAATTATCAAATCATAATTAACACAAAACCAAATATAGCAAAACAAGGATTTACCAGCTGGCATAGACCATGAAGGCGTCAATGTTTGCATGCCCCTTGTTGCCGACATTGCACTCGGCAATCTCGGATGGATGTCTGTCGACCTCCTAGGAGGAGTCTCCTGCACTTGATGACCTGAACAATCCATTGTTAGCAAAGACATTCTGAAATAATAAAATTAAGAGTTAACTTAAGAAGTTTTTGAATGTTCCAAAGAAAAAATTCCTTGTAACTTTTCAACTAAAGGATTATTTTACCTGAGGCGGTCGAAGCTCTACTAGTACCAGCTTCACCGCATTGTCCTTGACCAGGTTCTAGATCAATTGCCAAAAATTCCTGTAACAAGAACACATATTACATATTTTACTTCACAACATAAAAGAGTAGAAAATATAAACCTTTATTGAACTTTTGTTATAACTAAAGATTCATTACTGCTTACTTCATAACGTCATGCTTGCGCTTTCAATTCAGATAGTCTCTTCAACATCTCCTCGGTTGGAATATTTGATTCATCCAAAATTCTCATTATTTCTAAATTGATTTTTTTAAATTTTTTCCTCAACATAATTGTTACATTAGTCATTTCTGTGATATCATCATCAGAAGGGGTAGCTATTGCCTCTTTACTTACTATAGGTTCTTTTCCCCTATCCTGAACATCAAATTGTGGCAGGAATATCAGTAAAACTATCATAAAAACTCCAAAATCATAAATAAAATAACGTAATAATATAACATTTTTCAACTATCTAATTTGTACAATTTCAATAAGGTTTACCCTTGCTGAAGAATGGGTGGGAGGAGCATCGTCGTGGCCTCTATCATGTGCGCGATCCATATCATCCTGTGACAAAAATTAAATATAAAAACTTCAGTGAACTAAAAGCAATAGACTTAGCAAAAAAAAACTTATTAATAAAATGGTATATAGTACTTACCACCCTCGTGATAGTAACTTTTTTTGTATCTATGCGATTTAAATGGTAATCTATTAGCAGTTCTTCCCCTACACTTATTGATTTTATCACACATACAAAAACTTGATTCCCCTCATGCGCCTCAAATATGCAATTGGGTTGCTTATTAGTTGAGGAAGGTCGTGTACTATTTATAAAACCCACAATATTACCTGTTGCTTTTGGTCTCCCATCAATGTACATTGCAAATCTTTTACTTTGATCATTTTCTTTCCATTGTATATAATTAGCTGATAGTGCATACCTACGCATACTTTTTTTATATTGAACAATCCGCATCTAATCATTGTAATTGTAACACGGACCGACATAATTGAATAATTCGACAACTTTGTTGTAACATACCTTTATCCCATCCATAGAAAATAGGCCCAAACCATGTAATAAGGATGGAGCTATGTGATATATCCTCTCATTAACACAAAAATCAGTGTTAATTAGAGGTAGCTCATTGGGTATCCATTCTTTCTCAATATGTGTGTACCGAAATGGCACCTTGACATCGCCTTTGGTCTCATCATCATAAGAACATGACCCCCCATTAGCAAGGAAAAATTGCATGCATTTATCAAAATTTTTTCTAATTTTTTTTACCTCTAGTTGATCTCCCTATTGTAGCCGTACTACATGTAGAACTTTCATCTAGCATTCCCTCATTTCCCTCATTCAATGTAGATAGATCTGACAAGTACCTATTTGGTGGGTCCTGCAATACATCAAATGAGATATTGTCATGTCCCCACTTCAAATAGAATTTTGATAATATTTAAATAATATATATAGAATAATCAAGTCGCGACCCATACGTACGATTCTTCTTTGTCTATATGTGGGAGATATAAAATTTACTAAGTTGAAAGTGATTATATAATTATATTTCTATATGGTTCTTCTTTGTTTATATATACATTATATGATTATATAATATGTCTATTTATAACATACGTGCTCAGTGATAAACAAGAAGAATATAAGAAAATTATGTCTATTTATTGACTTATACCTGCTGATCCATGTCACTGTGCATGATCCATGCCAAAGGGGTTAAATTTCCTGCATATGTTAATCATTTATCTTAAGTTAGCTAAAAATTACATGATACGTATGCTACAAATAACTTAGAAGACAACACAAACAATATGCAACATTGTAAACATGAACAAATTTACCTTATATATGGAATGCAAGATCGTCAACAGAAGGGGTGACGATGTCTATAGTCAATTATCTGTTTGCAAAAAGGGTGATAATCAAACACAATATATACATGTATCAATAGCAATTAATTGAGCATCATAAGCAAAACATTGGTAATTATAAATCACATATGTTGTACTAATCATTAGAATTGAACACAATAAATATGTAATCATTACAATTGAAATCAATAAATCATGTCAATCATTTCATTGATTATTTCAATCATGTCATTGATCATCATCATCATCATCATCATCATCATCATCACCACTATCATCATCGCCATCATCACCATCATCATCGCCATCGTCACCATCACTATCACTATCATCATCATCATCATCATCATCATCATCATCATCATCATCATCATCATCATCATCACCACCACCACCACCATCATCATCATCATCACCATCATCTTGATCTTCATCATCTGCTTCTTCATCATCTTCAATATCTTCTTCTTCCATAACATTATACTTTATCGGCCTTCCTCTTGGATCATTTCTAACAACAAATGACCAACCCTATTTATGTGGAACCTCTGAGTAAAACACTTTCTCACATTGGCTTGGAATAACATAGGGCTCATCTCCATTTGACTCAAATGACCTTGTATTAATCATTGTAAATCCATTATCATGTTGAATAACAGTTCTATCTGGATCATTTTGATTCAGTCGTAGCCTATACCATTTGACGACGAATAGAACTACTTTGAAGGAGTTAAAGTTGCACTCAATTATATCATCCAAGATGCCATAGTATCGATTTTGAGATTGTTGAGGATGTATGTCATTTCTAGATGATATATTGGTGACCTCGAAAACTGCAGTTATCCCAGAATCACAAGTTTTCTTTGTGTCATCTAACTTTTTTATGCGAAATTTGTGGTCATGATAGTACATAGCTTTGTGATGCTTGACCTGCAATTTTTCAAGCGTCTGTAAATTATTTGCATTGTGAGTTGATACGAAACATACGAGTCATGATCATTAATAAATTTGTATGTACCTCTCTACCTCTTAAACCATATGCTAGATCAATTATCATTGGCATAACATTGGAATCTCCATTACAATGAGCTTCTCTAACCAATGAAGCAACACCTTCCCATGTTAATGAGAAACCATTTTGTTGACATTGTTCAATGCATACTGCCATCCAATCAAGATTGTTTGCAATATACAAATGTATTGCATCCCACTCTCAACCAACTGTATAAAAAAAAATACACCAATTATAAATAACTTATATTGAAAATTTATAAGAATTAATTAACTACAATAATATCTTAGATTTACCTCTCACTTTCCTCAATCTACATTTTCCCATCAAGTACTCCCCTTCGAATTTGTTAATGGAGTTGGGATCCCAAATATGATCTACATGGATCTTTGCTGCAAACTTATGAAGATATTCATTAATGTACACCATGGTCTGGTATACCATATATCCCTCCACCATAGAACCCTCAGGATGTGCTCTCTATCGAACCAAGCCTTTCAAAAATTTTAAGTGCCTCTCAACCATCCACATTGACCTAGTTGGTACAGGGCCACACAATTCAATCTCCTCAACTTGATGTATGAGGTAGTGTTCTTGTGCATTGAAAAAAGTTGAAGGTAGACACTTTTGCATTTCACACATAAGAAGAATTTTTCTCTTCCAATATTTTATATCTTCTTTATTGATTTCTTTAGATGACAACCACCTCATGTATTTTTGAAGATCATATATAACTTGTTTGACACTGTTGGTGAAGTGGTGTGGGAGAGATAGAGGTAGAACGTACTGCAATATTTGTAAAATGATCTTGTCAATATTTTATAAAAGAATGTAATGAAAATTACATGCAGTATATAAATATATAGTGAATAAAAAATAACATGAATTACCTTAATAAATGTATGCCAATCATGTGTTTTCATCCATGGCCCAAATTCACTTTTCTTTGATATGAGATTATTTATGTTCGTAGAAAATCCTGTGGGAAATCGTATTTTTTTTATGACTTCTTTAATAGCATTGCTCTGCTGCTCCAACAATAACCAACTAAGGGAACTTGTATCAATCTGGTCTCCATTGTTATTTGATCGAATGACATTTTTCATTGCATGGTTGGATTCTTCAATATCACTACAAATTTTGACAATTTTTTCTTTGTCACGCCTTCCATCCAAGATTTTCCATAATGTCTCTGTTACATTCTTTCCAATATGCATAGGATCAAACAAATGCATGATTGGGAGTTGTTCATAGTACAACAACCTACTAAATTGTGTAGGATAAATTTTTAGTCCTTTTGGAAGTTGGTCATTGATGCTTGATGACCTTCACAAGCATCAATCACATCATCAGTAAAAAAAACACAATATCAAAATATAAATTTGAAACAAAAACCATCAAATAGAATGACATTACCTCGATGATTTATTTTATTGTATGCCGACTTCCATAGGTGAGGTGTCATTCTCTGTGGCTTTGATGTAGTCTCTTCTTTCCCATTGAAAAGATGTTTTTCGATAATTTGGTACTTATGATTTCTGTGGAGAAAGTGTCTATTCTCATCGAACACTTGCTTTCTTAAACTTTTTGAATGATGAGATTTCATCTTTGGACCACAAACTGGACATGCAAATTTTTCTTTTGTTTGAAGACCTACAAGATTGTGTATAATTGGATTAAATATGTTAACTTTGTGTTAGCACTATAACATACCAAAAAATAGGTGTTAAGAAGAGAACATACCACAAAAATGTGTTAGCCCAGGGGCATCATGTATTGTCCATACAAGCATTGCATGGAATTGAAATTGTCTTTGTCCTATTGGTCTAGAGATGTCATACATAGTGACCCCATTCCATAACACCATCAACTCATCAATAAAGGGCTCAATATATACATTGATATCTTTAACTTGGTACTTACCTAGTTGAATGAACAAAAATTTTACATAATTATTATGACCATTTTGATGGATTATTTATAATAAATTAATTTAGATGACTATTAAATCAAAAAATACTTGGAACAATCAGTGCCAACATTATGTTCTCCCTCTTTATGGACAACCAAGGAGGAATGTTATTGTTGATAACAAAAATAGGCCACACGAAGTAAGTAGATCTCATCTCTCCAAACAGATTGACACCATCCACTGCCAATGAAATCTTGAGATTATGAGGTTCTTCTTTAAAGTGTGGCCATTTTTCCTCTATTTCCTTAAATGCCGAACCATCCACAGGCATTTTCATAATGTCATCTTGAATTCTATTGCGTGCATGGTAATCCATAAATTGTGCCAAGCTATTGCACCTGAATAATCATTGCAGACATGGAATAATGGGAATAAACTGAAAAAACTTGCAAGGAACCTTTTTTGTTATTCGATCTGATTGATATCTACTAATATGACAAACAGGGCATTCTATTGCAAATTCATGTTGTTTATGATATATAATATGATCGTTCGAACATGCATGTATTGTTTGATACTCCATTCCAATATCTTTAATAATGGAAGATAATTCTCGGTACGAGTGAGGTAGAATGTTTGATGGTGGTAACAAACACTCACCTATCAACCTACGACCAAAAATATAATTTGTTAATTTAAAGAATATTAATTGCTACATGATTCACCCAATATTAATTGTAAGGAAATTACGACTAAAATAATGAAAAAGGATGACATACCTTAACATATGTGTCATTTCTACATTGGATAAACCATTCATAACCTCCAAGTTCACCAACAACAATACAACGGCAAGAAGAGTTGTTTGGGAGCCTTCATATAGGGGCTCATGTGCCTTCTCAAGTATAGGTACATCAAGGTCTACGTCAACATCATCATCATCATCATCATCATCATCTTGATCATCATGATCTTCTTCATCATCGTGGTCTTCTTCCATGGGATCATTACCTTCTACTTCTATATTCACACCTCCATGTTCCCTCATTTGGAAATCCACATTCTCCAGATTGTCATGGTCCATAACATGAAACCCAGGGAGGTTGACCTATATGAAAATGATGACCTTATATTAACCATGACCATGATGTTATCATCAAATCATGTCTTATGTATTTTATAAATTATTAAAATACATACCAATGGACGAAATTTGTTTCCCCCTTCAATGTGACCATGTTGCCTACAATGTTCCTCAACTGTTTTGATTAGATATCTTCGAGTCTTTAAGCCCTTACAAATTTTGCAAGGACAATAACATTTTCCATCACCTTTTCTTTTTAAGTTAGACCACAGTCTAGCAATTGTCTCCCTATTTTTTTGTGCATTGATATCGTCAGACATGGTCTTTCTTGAATGGAATGACTCATTGGTGGAAGAAGGATGATTTGTTTGCAACCTGTAGATACAAATCATTACTAAACAACCATTTTCTCAACTATAATTTTCTCAACGCAAAGGGACATTTATCATACCAAATCAAATTTTAGAAATGGACGGTTCTGATGCTTTGCTGTTACAATAATTGAGCATTCATCATTTGGTATTGTGTATTCCATTTAAGTATGTCAACAATGTTCAAATGTTGTCACCAAGTATAGACATAGGAAATAAAAAAGGGACAAAAGATAAGAAATAAGAAAAATCATTACGACTATAGAAAATCTGCATGTTCACAATACTACATGTGCATATAAGAGTCGATCAGAGAAGGTATATGCACAGGTGAAAAACATGCAGATTTATTGACCAAGCATTACTGGGAGCTCGACCCTGCAACAAATGGACTTGTGATGATATTTCACAATAGTACATGTGTTGCAGGGTAAGCTCCTAGTAGTGCTTATACAAATATGCATGTTCATTACCCGTGCATATGAAATAGATCTAATGGTTACTTGAAAGAGTGGCTTAATATAAACAAAATGGTTACAAAGATGAGAATATGTCATTAGAATAATGGCAAAGAGAAAAAATATAAAAATACCACTATAATCCTTTAATAGATTAGCATAAAAATACCACTATAATCATTTCATTTCACAAAGGCAAAGAGAAATTTCAATTAATACCACTGACTTGATAGTGTATGTCTACTATGTCCTTGATCACAACCTCTTCCTTACTTGAATAACCAATCCCCTACATTTGTGTGCTGGTCTTATTCTAAACCACACACCGTGGGCCATGAAATTTCCAACATAAGCGCCATTTTCAAATGCCAAACTGATAGGAATATATGCTAAAGCCTTAAGTGCCAACATACCATTAGAAAAATCACCAATAAGAGCAATGCTTCCTAGCTAGAAACTTCCAAGCTTGGAAACTCCTGTCAATAATTGATGTATATATTCAAGATATACAAATGAATATTTATAATTATATATAGAAACATTATACACATGATACAATAACAAGTAAAATGATTATGAAATGAGTGAACAATAGTAATAAAATATAAAAGTTACTCTTCATAAGGAAGAGATAATAAAATTTATAAATCAATTGCAATGTTGGTAAGCATTGTGTGATAGCAAACAATACTGTAACACATCTATAAGTCTATGAGTTAATACTGATTTATAGAAGGATATAACTAAATCCTAATAATGATAAGGAACCCTTAGAGGGATATATATATATATATATAAGAATTATATCGGTTATATTATACAGACATATATGTATATACTCTGATTTTTCACCTGCCGGATTGGAAGGAAGGAATAGTTTGGGCTTGGACCTGTAAACCTTAAGGGAGCCTATTGGGAAGGGTCTCTAAGCACCTTGGTCACATCCTAAACTCTTCCTATCCAATTCAACAAGGTAATAAGTTGGACATGGGACCATCAATATAGTCTTAAGAGAAAATATAAATCCTATTTAAATTATCACTTCATTTAATTAAGTTGAAATACTAAATATATTTATATGAATTACAAGCATGATGAGTAGACTAGTGAGATCCAAGGTTACAAACATACCAAGGGACATTACAAATGGTATACTAGCAAGCACTCAGCCCTTTCCTTTCTATACGGCCTACAAATTAGATTTGTACGGTTGGAAAACAAACTCATAAATCAATCACAAAACCCTCAAAACTATAATCAAAAGGGATGGCCTCGTACTGGTAAAATTTATGGCCAACATGAGCATTTCCAATGTCATCTAAAACAACATCATCAAAATCTTTAAGTAAAATCTTAGACTCTAATCTGAAGCACAACTATGGATTCTAAAGCTGTATGTTTACCTTCCAAATTTGTATGTTTTCTAGTAAATGGAAATAAGACTGAAATTCATGACACACTTGAAATTTGTATATATAATTTCCAAAAGGTTAACACCTACATAAATCTTGATATCATCACAATATAACATTATGTCCAACATAATTTCTAATATAACAAGAGTTGAAAACTGAACAGGCCTTACAAGATAGGTTTTTCCTTGCCTTAGCCATAATTCGTACACAACATACAATCATCCAACCCTACCATGGTACCCCTTCTTTCTTCTCATATTATTTTCTTAACAAGTTTATGGTACTCAAGAGGTCAATAAATATCATGAAACCATAATATAAAAATGATGCAAAAATAAAACTTGGGTCTCAATATGGAAACTAGTTGGGTTCCACTTCAATATGGTTCAATAATATTGTGTATCATAATATTATATGACATCATCCTTACCTAAAGACTAAAACTATTTTGGACCTCAAAATACATCAATCAATGTTTACAAACTTGTATTAATCACAATGAATATTTGAGCCCTACAATCTTAGGATAATTCTCAAAGATATGCTCATTATTTTATAATATCCCAGTCCCCTCATATTTCTATTTTAAAATAATCTATTTTTATTGAAGTTTATACTATGATTAAGTATATATCCTTATATAATTAAGACCGTGACTAAGTAAAGTTACATAGCATATCCCCACTCTTATATAAACACTTAGCATATATAGAGACAATGAAATATCAGCATACATATTGCAAGTAATGTAATGAATAATAGGACTCTCTTCAAATATCTATAAGGAAATGACCCACGAACAAACTCTAAAATAAATTTACTGTTAGGATTTAAAATTAATTTTTTCTCTCTCTAATCTTTATTAAATTATAGTTATTGGTCAATTTATATCTTCAATGCTTAGTTGCTTCATTTCATCTCTAAGATCTCCATTTATCGTAGGTTTATTTAATATACCATTGATAATTTTTATGATAATTTACCATAGGAGAATACAATAGGTTAAGGAAATGGCAGAAAAGATTTACAACTTTACAAATGTGACATGAAATGGGAGCTTTTTAATAGGGAATAGACTCATAGTGCAATGAGGAAGAGCTCCCGACTAATGGAGGTTTTCTATGATGGGCAACACAAATGGTCCTACCAAACACAAACTCTCTTTTGATGAGAAATACTAATGTGAGCATACATACACACACACACACATTCAAACAAATCTTGTTGGACTTCTAGAAAAAGAAAGGAAATTGCTTCAACATAAATGTTCCACCCACAAAGAAGTAATAACGTTCGTTAATCCATATAAATTCATAGACTTGTCATAAACATTAAAGCAAATCCAATATCAAATGCACATAGACAATTGATTTGTTAATGAGAAAACCACAAAACTTATGTTAGTCTTCTTCTTGATTGGGTCTTGCTCTTACATCAAAGTATAATGGGAATCCAAAAGTTGGACCTACAAGCATTTATATTATCATTAGTAATAGTCCAATAGTTTCATGAAACTGATTCTTTTAAAGAACTGATTAAACAAAAGCATTGTTACAAAAATGGCTACAATATAGTTGAAATTCCCTGACAAGGGTTAGTTAACTCATATTTGATTTCTACCCCTAGATTTTATGTAATTGACTTTAAATTCGGTCCATCGATTTGATTGACTATACTAGGTAACGCTTGAAAAGTTGTCAACTAGGCCACTTTTTGTCGTGGCAAGACTGTCATCAAATCCCCTCTTTTAATAGAATCTAAAACTCATTTTGAAAGAGTGCTAATACATTAGTCTGCACATGCAAAGATCCAAAGGTATGGGCTCTAATGGCACTATTCTTATTGTTAACTTGCTTGTTTCCTTGAGGTATTTTGAACTCCGTACTCTCCTTCAGAACAACCCTACATTTTCTTCATACTAGCATTCTCCTTATGTCCCCAACTTGTAGCAACAATAACAAAAGTTCTTGTCAGATTTCTTCTTCTCTAAAAATAGTTTTGGTTTTGGTCTCTTTGTGCACGAAGGACCCTGTATAATCATTGAATGTGATTTTATGAGCAAATTGACAGCGATGAAATTCTAGACAAAAAAAAGAGGATATAGGGTCTCCTAATAATATTTTCCTTTGTTTGGTTGCTGCATGCATTCTGTCAGTCTCTTGACACTGTTATCCTGTGAAAAATGTTATGAACTTGCTACAGCTTTTGTAAAAACAATATTTAACATTAAGAGCATTACATTTTCAATCTACACTATCTCAAATTGATGAAAAAAACATGTATTTCTTTGTGTGTTCATTGTGGTCCTTAGCTTTAAGGGAAAATACTAGTATACACCTTAACAGTGTCCTATGATTTGGATAGCATAGTGGCATATTCTTAACACTTCAAGAAAATGATAAAAGAAGAAAATAGATAGAAGATACACCAATATATGAGGGGAAATTCTTGTGGGTGGAAAATTCATTGATCTACAATAATAAACATGTACACTGTAGGCTCAAAGATTTATATCCCCTGCATTTAGAGGAAACTTGATAGTATAATTTTATAGTAAAAAAAGTTCTTTAAATCATTTTTTTTTCAAAAAAAAAAAAACATATCCAACTAGGTTTGTAAGATCTTTCCTAGTAGACCATTATGTGACCACATAGGTTTTGATCTAATAAGTTACTAACAATACAAAATTGGATCTGTGTTGAGTGTTTTGATAAGGAGACCAGTTGTAGGAAAAATGATCAGCTTTAGACTTAATAAAATGTTAAATATGATTGGTATAGACTTCCACCACATAACAATATTGTATAATGATCTAACTATTACAAAGGAATTTTGATTGTGCAGAGGACCCAATGCAAGCTTCATGATGGAGTAGATAGTCAACTGGTAGTGCACCTCGCTAAATGAGTCCAACTCATTCAAATGTGGATCAACTACTGATATGTGCTCATTGGATTTGACACAAAGAAGGACTTAGATATACCAATCGGAGAAATAGGAAGAAAATTCATCAAAATGTTGGGTTGTTTGATTGTCTCAAGCATTTCAATAAAGATTTAGCAGGATTTAAATGTGGGATTTGATTAGGAATAAGAGAGATGATTTAATTAGGAGGTCAGATTGCATAAAAATTAAAATGATATTTCATTTTTTTGTTGAAGGTTTTCTTTTATCAAATCTCAAATCTTTTAACTTGCTCTGAGAAGGTTGAAATATTTGAACCAGATATAGAACTTGCTCAATTAGATGTGACAATAGAACTATTTCAGTTCGAGTGTAAGCAACAAGCTACTATGACTAATGGAAAAGGGAAGTAAAATTTCAAGGATATGTGATAAGAATTTGTGGGCTCTGCTACCCTATTTCCTTCCAATACCATAAATCTGTTTGCAGGCTCTGCTACCCGATTCCCTTCCTTACTGGCTAAATCCATCTATGGAAATTACCTAGGGCATCAAATTGCATTGCGTGGGTGCATTCAAACTACTTAACAGAAGCTTACATCCTGCATAGGTTTGTTCAAGTTTATTGGCGGGAATGTAAGACACATGGCATTTTGGAGGACTAATCTTACACTTCGGGTTCTAGATTGGTAACCACAAATATTTAGATCATGACTTGCACAGAAGATACCTCAAACTCCAAATTTATTAAAATTTTTTTTATATAAATGATGAAATGTGCTATTAACATCAGGTGTTGGATATCTTGCTAGCATAGGGTCTGGCTCTTCATGATCTTCGCGTGCTGCAAACAGCTCTTCATGATCTTCCATTCCAGCTTCATTCCAGATATGTTGCTAGCATAGGGTCTTCACACGCTGCAACCATTCATATAATTTTCCTAAAATGAAATGAGAATTGAAATGTTTTTTTTAAAGTTATATGCCCGTGTTTGTTGAGATTTCGACCAACATGGTATTGGTCAAAATTTTGACCAACACGGGCATGGATTTTAAAAAAAACAAATTTTTCCTTCCATAATCTGACCAACTTAAACCTTTTTAATTAATGGTCAATAATTTTCATACAAAAATGAGGTCAAATGTACTAGTGTTTGCATAGCACGCTCGCGCTATGGAAGACTAAAATAAATGGTCTTCTTTGTTAAAGATCTCATGAAAGAGTGTTAGAATAACTGAGAGGGGGGTGAATTAGTTATCCAGTGTCCCACAATTCAAAATGTATAATCCAAAACAATTCTACTACTTTTTCTACTCGATAAACATAAAATACTTTCACTATCTGTGTTTTTACTAATTGTCAGTCTAAACTTTATAATAGTTACCGATTAAATCTAACATGTAATATGCAAATTATGATAACAGAAAAATATCTCAATCAACAAATAACACAAGAGATTTAACGTGGAAACCCTATGAAGGGAAAAACCACTTGGGACCAGCAACCCAAAATTGTTCACTCTTCTAAAGTGAGGTCGGTGAAGACCCAACCCTATTAAAGGTTACAAACACACTGTTAGGTGTGACCTTGTTAGAGGATTTTAGACCAGAAGTTATCGTCCAACCAACAGTCACTCTAGGGTTGATAGGATAACAATGTTCACTCTATGAATGAAACATCAAAAGACTTTCATAGTCCACTCGGTTAAGAGATTTGACTGTGTACAATGGTTAAATATGTAATAGTAGATGATCTTCCTTGAAACAACTTCAATTTACAGTTTACAGATCAATGTTCATCTCATTCAAATATTTCTAATCAATATAACACTTTAGATTTAATACTATATCAACTTACTATCCATCGGTAATTACTCTCTGTAGCTCGGTGATTGTTCTACAGCTCGGTTCTTATTAACCAGTATGATCAGAAAGCATGAAAACTCCTTCACATGATAATTTTGCAGTATCTTCTTCTTCCAGCTCTCTTCAATAATGAAACCAATGTCTCTTATATAGATAAGTAAATCATTTTCTTTTCCTCCATCAGATTTTGCCGCTTAATCATATTCATAGATTTTGCGGCTTTAAGCTTCCTCGGTTGATGTGTTAGTAACACATTCCAATCTGCTCCATTAGATCCCTTTTGATTTATGTTAGCCATCGATCTTCATAATAAACCTTATCTGTTACCTCAATTTCATACACTTTATAGATCATCACTTTATCAACTAAATTGATCATTTAATTCCTTTTTGTTTTTCTCGGTTAACAAAGAAATGTATCGGTGAACACAAGCTCGGTTAAAACTACGCTCAGTATACACTACATTTTTTCGGTGTATACAAAAATGCTTTATTTACTGACAACACTACTTTGTGTCTTTCAGCTCTATTCTTCATCATAGATGAATGCAACATAATAAAGTCAATTTCATCAAGTCATAGACTCATCAATAAGTTACTTAGTGTATTCCTTATCCTCATCTGTCATATACATCTTCCTCATGTAGATATTTTTGTTCTTCATCTCTTTCACCTTTCTTCAGATGTATCGGTATAGTAACTTACAAGATAAGTATTGTCAAGCTAGTTGACATCAATGACAACATAATAATGATTTAATCATCTTGCATATCTAATCATCAACTCCTCAGTATTCTTAAAATTATAGATTCTTCATTCAGGTTCTAAATCAGTTGTAGTTCATCAAAGAGGCCCACTTTTTTTGTATGCTATCTGAATTCTATGTGTTATCTGACATATATTCTCTTTTCATGGTGTTGATAGTGACAAAGAAGCATATTCTATCAATTTGCACCATCTTTTTGTTTAAAAATCAACAGTGAATTGTGAAAGTCAATCATTATCACCAAAATTTATCGATTGAGGTAATTTTTTTATTTTTTTACATGTCAAATGTGAATAAAGAGTGTTTTGGTTTATAATTGGTATGATATAGACTTGTTCAATACATAATTTGATATAATTGTAATAAATTTATATTATAATTTATCATATTGTAAGAGGTTTATATTATAATTTGACTTATTGTTTTACATTTATATTATATTTTTAAAATTGTAATCAATTCATATGTAGAAATCATCATCATGCCAAGGAAACGAGCAAAGACTTTAACACCAGAAGAGCATGAAAGAGACAAAGAGAAGAAAAGTGAAAGAATGAGACAACTTCATGAAAAAAAAAATTTGGATACCATAGAAGAAGATTTTTCTTTGGATGAGGAACATGAAACATCAATACAAAGTAAGAGAGAATTAGAATTGGAAACAAAAAGACAATGAATGAGAAACTTGTGTGCAACAAGACAATTGAATTATGAAGATGCGGGCACATCATCTATGTGTTCCCAAGTTGAAGAGACATCATCATCCAATGTTGGAGGCACACCATTGTATCATGTTGAAGGCACACCCTTGTATCATGTTGAAAGTACACCATTGTCTACATCCCAAGGTGTACATACCCCCTTGTATCATGTTGAAGGAACACCATTGTCTACATACCAAGGTGTAGGAACAACATCATCTCATGTTGAAGGCACTCAAGATGGTACACAATTCACACATTATGTTTTTGATGCTCCTAGAATTAATTATAGAAAGCCATAATATTTGATTGATATTGATACTAACATTTTGCAAGCAATGTCTGACAAGATTCCCAAGCGTACTTGTTAAATAAATGCTAATCATATTTGGAGATCATTTTTTGAGAATTTAAATGTGAGAGGAAGATGTCAACTATTTTTTGAAATGATGAGAAATTTGAAATTTAGGCCCATCATGAAGATTCTTGGGCTAAGACCGATGGATGAGTCAAGTGAAAAATCTATTGTAAAGAATCTAATGACTGCATATGAGAGTATGGGTTCTACATCATGCATGAAAGATAGTAATGTCACACGAGGTGTACTTACATCAAAGATAGTAAGCACTCAAATGAAGAAATCTTGACTAATTAGAAAGACAAAAAAAACATTGAAAATAAGTAGAAAGTCTCTAATGAGAGCCTTGGGAAGGCATCAAAGAGTGGAAGATCCAAATAGCAATGAGTTATGGGTATTTTCTGATAGACTACCATGAAAAGATAAAGAAATTATTGAAGCTTTGAAATCCTTGATTGAAGCATTTTGGAAGAATAACACACGGGTATCTCCTAATCAAAGAGATGTTGTAAGAACGAGGATTGGTAGTCAAATTCGTGTTCCACATCCAAAACATTTTTTGGATTGAACTCAGACACAATTCTTTGCAAAATTTATGCATATGTATCCTCAAATTAAAATTAGTCAAAGATATTTTGAAATGTGTAAACCTTTTTATGTGAGGATAAATCACACATGCACAACTTGTTGTTGTAGGGTACATATTGAATTTTCTAACCATTTTGAAGTTTATAGGAATATATGTGTAGATTTGCACTCTAACAATGTTTTGTAGGATTGTAACATAAATGTCCCACCTAGATCTTCAAGGTAATTAATATCTACCATTTTATGTGAAATAGTGGATGGTCAACAATTTTACAAGCTCTCATGCTTGAATGGTACATGCATAGATTGCAAAGGTTTGTGACATTTGCCAATTTGTCAACATATGGAGAGTACGCATGAAATCAGTAATGGAATAGTGGAATTTGAAAAATATAAGACCGTGACATACAATCTAAAAGATGGAAAAGAGGCTAAAAGATGTGATTTAGTAATTGAAAAAATTCCAGTGTATCAGTTCATTGACATTTTTTGTAAAAAAATTATTTATCAGTATGCAAGGCATACACATAGAGCATGATGGTTGGATATGAAATTCAAGTTGTGTAAGGACACATTCCCACTTGATACCATTGTTTCAGTTGTGGACTTTGTAGAGAACTACACACTACAACCACAGAATAAGGTGCAAGAAAAGTATTACAACTCTCAACAGGTTGCTATATTTGTTCATATAGCATTCATGCATTCATCAGACAGTACAGAGGAGAATAGGAAGATATTGAGGGAGTATCATTTTTACATCAGCGATGATCACTCACATTCTACAAAGTTTGTACACGGTTGCTTTTAATTATTTTATGGTCATTTGGCAAATAGGGGCATAAAATATCATCTACATATCATATGGCCAGATAATTGTGCATCACAATTCAAGAATTCTCGAATGTTTTATTGGTTGTGCAAGATGCATAAGATTACTGGAATTTAATATATGTGGAATTTCATAGAGGCTGTTCATGGAAAGGGAGAACATGATGGTGTAGGTGCATGTATTGAAAGAGCCTTAGCACGTGAAGAATTAAAGTACAAAGAGAAAACAACATTGTCAAATGTGGGATGTATTGTCTAGTGGTGTAATGCTACAATGGGTCCAGGTAATGAAGGTGAGTCTACGGTTCGTAGATTTTTTTGGTCGATGGATGAACTAACATTATACCATATGAGGATTTTTTACACTAACATGATCAAGTGAGCTACACTCTTTTAGAAGTTGTAATGCAGGTTCATGGAGTATCCACACATGACATATGGAGTGCTTTTGTTCATCATGTGTAGATGAAGATTGGGATGGGTGTGAGTCAAAGGAATGGGTTGACGAATGGTATACACATATTTTGAGTCCACTTGCCTCCTATCATCCCCATAAATCACTACAACTAACAGAAATGGAATCATCCATTGACTTTGATCACTTATTTCTTCTAGTACAATCAAGTAAATTTTCCACATACAAATAATCTCAAATTTAGTACTTTATCATAAATATTCAGTAAACTAATGTCCTCATTATGTTTATATCATTACAGGCCATGTTTTTGTTGTTATTGCACCTGAAGACAATGAAGAAGGGACATATTATATTTGTGTCATTGTGTTGAGGCAAAAAAGAAATTGGATCACTCAGTTATCGATGGTGAAGAATTAGAATACCCTATAGGAGCAGTGGTTGTAACTGGTACATGGCTTAGACGGTATGCTATGAAGAACCCTAGGTTGTGGTTGTTCGAAGATTGGGAGACACACAGAAATATTCTTCATTATTCAAACCTCATCATTGCATCAAATGTCCACTTGATTAGATATGGGGGAAGACCACATAATAAAACTCTTTGGAAGGTTCATGAGTCAGACCATGAGGCAATACTTGAGACAATCAAGGGTAGGGAAGATCCAATTGGTTCATTGGACTAAATAGAGTACAAAATATTGTAATGTAAAATTTATATAGCACTGTAAATTGGGTGGACTATAAATTGCTCATGCATTACCCTGTATGTATAACGGGAAGTTTGTAAGATTTAATGAAAACCTTTCTCTTCTATTTTTTGGGGCAATACCGAAGGTTTTATCTACTCATCTCTTTCCTCTAATGCTCCTAATGAGCTAAGTTGTAAAAATATTTCTCATTATTAATAAAAAAAACTTTATGATGTTATGCCAATGACTTGTATGCACATAATACTTGGAAGGCCATGGAAGAGCCTTAAGGAACCAACTCAATTCAAGAATGCACTATCTCATTTCCTTTCCAACTTCTCCCTCTCTGAAATGAAAGTTTACATTTTTATTTATCTAGATTAATATATTTACTTCCATTACTAGGTTTTACCTTCTTCCCTTGCAACTGTTCTATTCCATGTTTCACACATTTTCCCTTTTCAGGTCCAGATGCCTTTGTTGGAAAATTGGTGACAAAATCATTGCATAAGACTTGTATTTTCTTATTCATACATGATGGAAGGCTATTATGCACTTGTCCTCCTTTAAAATACTTGTAAGGACTACATTCTTTGACAACAGGGAAAATATGGAAATTAAGTTTAATTTTGTTTTTGCTATCATGTACTCGCTCAAAAATCCAAGCATCTCCACTCTCAAGATTATTGGCAATTGAAAAATATCTCCATCCATGAATCAAGGAAGCTTTAGGGAGATCTCTAAGGAATCGTACAGGCCATTCCCTTATGTTAGGATCCACAAGAATCACCATTGTTCTTTTTCTTGGTAATTTGATTTTATCTACAAATGTGTTCGGTGTTGTATGCAGAACAAATTTTCACATAAAATAAGCAACATTACCTTAAGAATAATCTAAACACTGTTATTAAAAAACACATAACAAAACACAAAAACCCAAAATATCCTTTAGACAATAATAGATTGGCTTCTTGAACCCCTGTCAAATAGACTTGCAGAGTATAGGAGACTGTAATATAATAGAGATTGTTGAATATCACCCCAAATCTGAAGACAATATTTCTGAATACAAGCAGGCATAGAGAGAGGCCAGGGAATCTTACAAGCCTAAAATATCGGTATACACTATATGGCCTCATAATTACTAAGCCAAAGGAGTTTTATGACTCAAAAGACTTAGCAGCCTCCAGGGCTATTTTATTTTCTATTGCATTAACATGATGTCTACTAGAAAAATTATGATTGTGCATCCCTCTGCTCATCTCTTCAGTTTTTGTTTTCATAGATTTCACCATCTGACGTTCCTTTTCGGTAAGAGATGGATGGAAATGTTCATGAATCTTGGAAGAATGGCCTACATGCAAATAAAAACTTGTGGTTATTCAAATAGTAAGTTTAGAGTTTCCCATAATTTGGGAGAAATGAGTTTGGAAAGACTTCAATCTTTCATTGAGGGAAAAGATTTTACTTACATTGAGAAGAAACCTTAGGTTTTTTCACTTCATTTTCAGCATCTTCTATTGATTTTCTTTTCAAATCAACAGATAATTTTTTGTTCATCAAGTGATCAAAACTTGTCAAAATAGCACTTGTGGAAGGATCAGGGCATTTCCTCTATAACTCAAAATCACTCTGGATCTTCTCAGAATGAAAAATAGAAATATCATTTTCATAGCCATTCTTCCGATATATCTGAACTCTAAAATACATCCCAAAGATGTATTTAAATAATAAAAAATCGCCAAACTCTATCGCATGTTGATATACAAAAATTTCCCATCCTGTGCTAAAAAACTCAATTCTAGTGCTTGTACTACATAATTTGACACCCCACCATTCACCAAACTCTCTCACCAAAAAACCCCGGTTCCTAGGGTCATAAACCTAGGGTCTATTCAAGAAGATCTCCACAACCCTCTCCAGATTGATCCAATGGTTCTAACACGCCATATTGGACATGAACATTCATGTTCCTTTACCAAAAACCTCCACCCTTAAGTGCATTCACTCCCATGCCCAGTCGCTGTCTCCAACACCATTCTATTCCTTCACATTCTTAGCAAATAAAATAATGATTCAAATGCATGGAAATGTAAATAATAAACACAATAATGTATTTACTTTACTGCCCTATCCAAAACAAGTTCCAGTCAAGCATATGAAATTGTTGTTTCATTGACTGTTCACCTAGAGCCTCCAATATGTCAAATCAGCCTTTTTCTCCCGATCCTTCCAAACAACAAAAGGAACTCTTGATTTTTTTAGACACCCTTTTAGGTTCTATAAATCCTACCCAAATCCCAAGATAGACTCCTTTGGACCATCTAGTAGATCCAATACCTTAGCAGTCACCAACTACACGTAATTCCATCACCATTACAAAGAAACTCATAGATATATTCACTCCCCAACATCCTAACCAAGAAAAAATCTTTCATAAGGTTTAAAAACCAAAAAAATTCAAGTTTTTAAGGTCTCAACACCTACCCATTCTTCTAGCCACCAAACCCTTGTTTCTAGGGTCACCAAACTAGGGCCTACAAAAATGGAACCTTACAACTTCTTCCAAATCAAACTAGTTGATCAAACACATCAATATGGATCCCAAAATCCATAATCCACCATAAAAAATCCACTCTTAACGATTTACAGTCACCAAAATGACTGGTGCCAAAATAGGGCTCTCCCAATCACTAACTGTGACCCCGAATCCAGTCACTGTCAAGAACACTAGTAATTTCCTCTGGAAAGTTAAATAACAAACAAGGAAAATTCCTTACATCATAGACCAATAAAAATCACATTTTATACAAATATTTTAATTCACTGGTCTTAGACTGCACTTTGAGCCGAAGTGTCCCTCAATGTCCCTTCAACATGAAATTGGCGATCTTTACGGGGTCATATCTCAGAGCTCGTGTGAGGTACCATCGAGCCGTCGGGTGCTACGGGATCATGTTTCTAGGGCCTACAATAACATGTCTTAGTTTTCAAAGATTCAAGTTTGTTTAAATTTGGAAACACATTCTCGGTCAATGTCAGAACTCAAAGTGTTCCTTAGTTCAAATGGCCAACATTGTGTATCTTTCAAACCATCGATCGTAGCATCAAACCGTCTATTCCAACAACTCTAAATGGTCGGGTAAATGCTAGGGGCAACCTCATTTGCCACACATATTCATTCGAACACCGCCAATGAATCCAGACCGAAGTGTCCCTCAAGGTCCCTTCAACATGAAATCAATGATCTTTACGAGGTCATATCTCGGAGCTCGTGCGAGGTAGCATCAAGTCGTCAGGTGCTACATGACCGTGTTGCTAGGGCATACAATAACTTGTCTCAATTTTTAGAGATTCAAGTTTGTTTAAATTTGGCAACACATTCTCGGTCGATGTCAGAACTCAAAGTGTTCCTCAGTTCAAACAGCCAACATTGTGTATCTTTCAAACCGTCGATTGTAGCATCAAACCATCTATTCCAACAACTCTAAATATTTAGCTAAACACTATGGGAAACCTTGTTTTCCACACACAGTCATTTGAATGTCATCGCCGACTTCGGGTTGAAGTGTCCCTCAAGGTCCCTTCAGCATGAAATTAGAAATATTTATGAGGTCATATCTTGGAGCTCGTGCAAGGTAACATCAAGCCGTCAGGTGCTACGAGACCGTGTTGCCAGGGCCTACAATAACCTGTCTCATTTTTTAGAGATTCAAGTTCATTTAAATTTGGCTACACATTCTCGGTCAATGTCAGAACTCAAAGTGTTCCTCAGTTCAAATAGCCAACATTGCGTATCTTTCAAACCATCGATCATAGCATCAAACCATCTATTTTGATAGCTCTAAATGGTTGAGTAAATGATAGGGGCAACCTTGTTTTCTAAACACAGTCATTCGAACGCCACCGATGACTCCGGGCTAAAGTGTCCCTCAAGGTCCCTTCAACATGAAATCAATGATATTTACAGGGTCATATCTTGGAGCTCATGTGAGGTAGCATCAAGCCATTAGGTGTTATAGGACCATGTTGCTAGGGTCTAAAATAACCTATCTCAGTTTTCATAGATTCAAGTTTGTTTAAATTTGGCAACACATTCTCGGTCAATGTCAAAACTCATAGTGTTCCTTAGTTCAAACAACCAACATTGTGTATCTTTCAAATTGTCAGTCATAGCATCGAACCGTCTATTCCAATAGCTCTGAATGGCTGGGTAAACACTAGTGGAAACCTCATTTTCCACACAGAGTCATTTGAACACCACCGAACACTCCGGGCCAAAGTATCCCTCAAGGTCCCTTCAACATGAAATCGGTGAACTTTACGGGGTCATATCTCGGAGCTCATGTGAGGTAGCATCAAGATGTCAGGTGCTACAGGGCCGTGTTGTCGAGGTCTACAATATCCTATCTTAGTTTTTAGAGATTCAAGTTCATTTAAAATTGACAACACATTCTCGGTCGATGTCAGAACTCAAAGTGTTCCTCCGTTCAAACTACCAACATTGTGTATCTTTCATATCGTCAGTCGTAGCATCAAACCATCTCTTCTGACAACTCTGAATGGCCAGGTAAATGCTAGTGGAAACTTTTTTTTCCACAAACAATCATTCAAACACCACCGACAACTTCAGGCCGAAGTGTCCCTCAAGGTCCCTTCAGCATGAAATCAACAATCTTTACGAGGTCATATCTCAAAGCTCATACAAGGTAGCATCAATCCGTCAGGTGCTACGAGACCATGTTGTTAGGGCCTACAATAACCTATCTCAATTTTTAGATATTCAAGTTCATTTAAATTTTACAACACATTCTCGATTGATGTAAAATCTCACAGTGTTCCTCAGTTCAAATGGACAACATTGCTTATCTTTCAAACTGTCGGTCATAGCATCGAACCGTCTGTTCCAAAAACTTTGAATGGCTGGGTAAACACTAGGGGATACCTCATTTGCCACACATAATCATTCCAACACCACCGATGACTCCAGGCCGAAGTGTCCCTCAAGGTCCCTTCAACATGAAATCAACTATCTTTACGGGGTCATATCTCAGAGGTCGTGCAAGGTAGCATTGAGTCGTCAGGTGCTACAAGACCGTGTTGCCAAGGCCGATAATGACCTGTCTCAGTTTTTAGAGATACAAGTTCATTTAAATTTGGCAACACATTCTTGGTCGATGTTAGAACTCAGAGTGTTTCTCAGTTCAAATGGTCAACATTGCGTATCTTTCCAACCGTTGGTCGTAGCATCACACTGTCTATTCCAATAGCTCTGAATGAATGGGTAAATGCTAGTGGAAACCTAATTTTCAACACACAGTCATTCAAACACTGTCGATGACTTCGGACTGAAGTGTCCCTCAAGGTCCCTTCAGCATGAAATCAATGATCTTTACGGGGTCATATCTCAAAGCTCATGTGAGGTAGCATCGGGCTGTTAGGTGGTACGAAACCATGTTGACGGGGCCTACAATAACCTGTCTCAATTTTTAGATATTCAAGTTTGTTTAAATTTGGAAACACATTCTCGGTTGATGTCAGAACTTAAAGTGTTCCTCAATTCAAATGGCCAACATTGCATATCTTTCAAACCGTCAGTCGTAGCATCGAATCGTCTATTCCAACAGCTCCAAATGGCCAGGTAAATGCTAGGGGAAACCTCAATTGCCACACACACTCGTTTGAACACCACCGATGACTTTGGGTTGAAGTGTCCCTCAAGGTCCCTTCGACATGAAATAAATGATCTTTATGGGGTTATATCTCAGAGCTCGTGCAAGGTATCATTGAGCTGTTAGGTGCTACATGACCATGTTGTCAAGGCCTACAATAACCTATCTCAGTTTTTAGAGATTCAAGTTCATTTAAATTTGGAAACACATTCTCGATCGATGTCAAAACTCATAGTGTTCCTCAACTCAAATGACCAAAATTGTGTATCTTTCAAACCGTCAGTCGTATCATCGAACCATCTATTCCAAAAGATCTGAATGGTTAAGTAAATGCTAGGGGAAACCTCATTTTCCCCACACAGTCATTCGAATGCTGCCGACCACTCTGGGCCAAGTGTCCCTCAAGGTAGCATCATATCTCAGAGATCGTACAAGGTAGCATCAAGCCGTCAGGTGCTACAGGACCGTGTTGGCAAGGCCTACAATAACCTATCTTGGTTTTTGGAGATTCAATTTCATTTAAATTTAGCAACACATTCTTGGTCGATGTCAGAACTCAAAGTGTTCCTTAGTTCAAATGGCTAACATTGCATATCTTTCAAACCGTCAGTCGTAGCATCGAACCATCTATTGTAACAGCTCTAAATGGCCAAGTAAATGCTAGGGACAACCTCATTTTCCACACACAGTCATTCAAACACCGCCGACGACTCCAAGATGAAGTGTCCCTCAAAGTCCCTTCAACATGAAATCAATGATCTTTATGAGATCATATATTGGAGCTCATGCAAGGTAGCATCAAACCATTAGGTGCTACAGGACCGTGTTGTTGGGGAGTACAATAATTTGTCTCAATTTTCAAAGATTCAATTTCATTTAAATTTGGAAACACATTCTCGGTTGATGTCAAACTCATAGTGTTCCTCAACTTAAATGGCCAACATTGTGTATCTTTCAAACCATCGGTCGTAGCATCGAACTGTCTATTCCAATAGCTCTGAATGGCCTTTTAAACACTAGTGGAAACCTCTTTTTCCACACATAGTCATTCGAATGCCACCGACCACTCCAGGCCGAAGTGTCCCTCAAGCTCCCTTCAACATGAAATCAATGATCTTTACAGGGTCATATCTTGGAGCTTGTGTGAGGTAGAATCAAGACATCAGGTGCTATGGGACCGTGTTGCTGAGGCCTACAATAGCCTATCTTGGTTTTAAGAGATTCAATTTCATTTAAGTTTAGAAACACATTTACGATCGATGTCAAAACTCAAAGTGTTCCTTAGTTCAAATGACCAACATTGCATATCTTTCAAAATGTCGATCGTAGCATTAAACCATCTATTCTGACAGCTCCGAATGGCCAGGTAAACACTAGGGGAAACCTCATTTTCCACATAAATTTGTTCAAACACCGCTGACAAATTTGGGCTGAAGTGTCCCTCAAGGTCCCTTCAGCATGAAATTGATAATCTTTACGAGGTCATATCTCGAAGCTCGTGCGAGGTAGCATCAAGCCATCAGGTGATACTGGACCATGTTGCCGGTGCCTACAATAACTTGTCTCGATTTTCAGAGATTCAAGTTCATTTAAGTTTGACAACACATTCTCGATCGATGTCAAATTGAAAGTGTTCCTTAGTTCAAACGGCCAACATTGCATATCTTTCAAACTGTCAGTTGTAGCATCAAACCGTCTATTCCAACAACTCCGAATGGTCGGGTAAACTCTAGGGGAAATCTCATTTTTAACACACAGTCATTCAAACACCGACAATGACTCCAAGCCGAAGTGTCCCTCAAGGTCCATTTAGCATGAAATCGGCAATCTTTACGGGGTCATATCTCGGAGCTCCTACGAGGTAGCATCGAGCTGTTAAGTGCTACAGGACCCTATTGCCACGGCTGACAATGACCTGCCTCATTTTTCAGAGATTCAAGTTCATTTAAATTTGGTAACACATTCTCGGTCGATGTCAGAACTCAAAGTGTTCCTCAATTCAAACGGTCAACATTGCGTATCTTTCCAACCGTTGGTCATAGCATCAAACCATCTATTCCAACAACTGCGAATGACTGGGCAAATACTAGTGGCAACCTCATTTTCCACACTATTGTTTGAACACCACCGATGACTCTGGACCAAAGTGTCCCTCAAGGTCCCTTCAACATGAAATCAATGATCTTTATATGGTCATATCTCGGAGCTCATGTGAGGTAGCATCGAGCCGTCAAGTAGTACAGGACCGTGTTGCTGGGGCCTACAATAACCTGTCTCAGTTTTTAGATATTCACATTTAAATTTGGCAACACATTCTTGGTCGATGTCAGAACTCAAAGTGTTCCTAAGTTTAAACGGCCAACATTGCGTATCTTTCAAACCGTCAGTTGTAGCAACAAACCGTCTGTTCCAACAACTCCTAATGGCTGGGTAAACGCTAGGGGAAACCTCATTTTCCACACACAGTCATTCAAATGCCATCGATGACTATGGGCCAAAGTGTCCCTCAAGGTCCCTTCAACATGAAATTAGTGATCTTTATAGGGTCATATCTCAGAGCTCGTGTGAGGTAGCATTGGGCTGTCAGGTGCTACGGGACCATGTTGTCAGGGCCTACAATAACCTGACTCAATTTTCAGAGATTCAAGTTCATTTAAATTTGGCAACACATTCTCGGTCGATGTTAGAACTCAAAGTGTTCCTCAGTTCAAACAGCCAACATTGTGTATCTTTCAAACCGTCGGTCGTAGCATCAAACCGTCTATTCCAACAGCTTCGAATGACTAGGTAAATGCTAGGTGCAACCTCATTTTCCACACAACCCCATTTGAATGCCACCGATGACTTCAGGTTGAAGTGTCCCTCAATGTCCCTTTAGCATGAAATTAGGGATCTTTATGGGGTCATATCTCAAAGCTTGTGTGAGGTAGCATCGAGCCGTTAGATGCTACAAGACCGTGTTTCTCGGGCCTACAATAACATGTCTCAATTTTCAAAGATTCAAGTTCATTTAAATTTGGCAACACATTTTCAGTCGATGTCAGAACTCAAAGTGTTCCTCAGTTCAAATGGCCAACATTGCGTATCTTTCAAACCCTCTATCATAGCATCAAACTGTATGTTCCAACAGGTCCGAATAGCTGGTTAAATGCTAGGGGAAAACTCATTTTCCACACACAATTGTTCGAATGCCATCGATGACTCCGGGCCGAAGTGTCCCTCAAGGTCCCTTTAGCATGAAATCAGTGATCTTTACGGGGTCATATTTCGGAGCTCCTGCAAGGTATCATCAAGCCATTAGGTGCTACGAGACCATTTTTCTGGGGCCTACAATAACCTATCTCAGTTTTCAAAGATTCAATTTTGTTTAAATTTGGCAACACATTCTTGGTCGATTTCAAAACTCACAGTGTTCCTGAGTTCAAACGACCAAGATTGTGTATCTTTTAAACCGTCTGTCGTAGCATCGAACTGTCTGTTTCGACAGCTCTAAATGGCCTAGTAAACGCTAGGGGAAACCTAGTTTTCCACACACATTCGTTCAAACGCCATCGACCACTCTGGGTCGAAGTGTCCCTCAAGGTCCCTTCAACATAAAATCAATGATCTTTACGGGGTCATATCTCAGAGCTCGTACAAGGTAGTATCAAGCCGTCAAGTGCTACGAGACCGTGTTGTCGGGGCCTACAATAACCCATCTCAATTTTTGTAGATTCAAGTTTGTTTAAATTTGGCAATACATTCTTGGTCGATGTCAGAGCTCAAAGTGTTCCTCAGTTCAAACAACCAACATTGCGTATCTTTCAAACCGTCATTCGTAGCATCAAACCATCTGTTCCAATAGCTCTAAATGGTCGAGTAAATGCTAGGGACAACCTCATTTTCCACACACAGTCATTCAAATGCCGCCGACGACTCCAGACCAAAGTGTCCCTCAAGGTCCCTTCAACATGAAATAAACAATCTTTACAGGGTTGTATCTCAGATCTCGTACAAGGTAGCATCGAGCCGTCAGGTGCTAGGGACCATGTTGTCCGGGCCTACAATAACCTATCTCAATTTTCAAAGATTCAATTTCATTTATATTTGGCAACACATTCTCGGCTAATGTCAAAACTCACAGTGTTCCTCAGTTCAAACGGCCAACATTGCGTATCTTTCAAACCATCGGTCGTAGCATTGAACCATCTGTTCCAACAGCTCTGAATGGCCAGGTAAACACTAGTGGAAACCTCATTTTCCACACATAGTCATTCAAATGCCCCTGATCACTCTGGGCCGAGGTGTCCCTCAAGGTCCCTTCAGCATGAAATCAATGATCTTTACAAGGTCATATCTTGGAGCTTGTGTGAGGTAGCATCAAAATGTCAAGTGCTACGGGACCGTGTTGCCGAGGCCTACAATAGTCTGTCTTGGTTTTTAGAGATTTAATTTTGTTTAAATTTGGCAACACATTCTCGGTCGATGTCAAAACTTAGTGTTCCTTAGTTCAAACGGCCAACATTGTGTATCTTTCAAACCATCGGTCATAGCATCAAACTATCTATTCCAACAACTCTAAATGGTTGGGTAAATGCTATTGACAACCTTGTTTGGCACACATAGTCATTTGAATGCCACCGCCCACTCCGGGGCCAGCAAGAGGATGAGTGCAAATATGTATTTTAGATGCAAAAGGGCTTGTCATGCATTTTGAAATTTGATCATGTATTTGGATCATGGAATGTTATTTGGATCATGTATTGATCATATTGTAACATTCCATGATCCTAGGTTAGGGGTTGATGAAAATAACCTATAAGGGTCTATAAATATGTACTAAGGCCATTAGAGCCTTTACATAGTGTTAAAAGCACTAAATGTGAATAATCTTGTAAATTGCCTATATTGGCAATATACGCCAAATAGGGCTTAATTGGAGTTAGTAGGGGTTAGTAGGAAGTCTAAGTTAGTTTAGTTTGTAAAGGTTGTCTCTAAACCTTTTATAAGTAATTAGAGTGGGCAAAGGGTGTTGGGTTGTCGAGTTGACAACTTTTGTTGTCAACTTGACAACTAATTCTAGTGTTTGTCATTAACAATCAGTCAGTTAGGGGACAATTAGAAGTTAGTTTGTAGGTTCCAGTCAGTCTTTTGAAAGATTAGAGTCTATTTGGAAGGGATTCATGTGAGTGGACAGGGCGAGAATGTTTTATTCCACTGGCCTACGGGTACAGTCAACAATAGTGAACTGTTGTACTTGATCTAAATGTGATCCTTGTTTAGTTTGATGTAGGAATGTTTATTTGCATTTGTTTTGACTTGGCTATAATATCTTTTCATTACCTTCATCACTAACAACACCAAGGATTTAACTGGTGTATTGACAGTGACTGGTACAGAGGTACATTCAACAACTAAGGGTTGAAATTCCCTAAAATGTAAGGGCACTCCCACCCCTATGTTAATTTTAGATTGGTGGGAGATGCCTTGTATATATTTCATGCATTTCATATGACTTTAAGTGTAGGGAAGGAGAAAAGGTGGTGAGAAGGAACAGTGGCAGGCCTGGTGAACACATACAACAAAGGGTGTATTTGATAAGCACGAGTCATGCCTAGAAGATGCTTGATGAAGGTGGGTAAGGGATGGTTTAAATGGTCTATGTGGATGTAGGGGAAGGTGTTAGAACCTTTAGTGTGGTTGTGAGTTGTAGGTAAGGGTAGTTTCCCTAAAACCCTCGGTTATTGACCCTGAAACAAGGGTTTATTGATTTGGGAGTTTGATGAATGGTGGGACTTTAAGAGTTTCAAAATCTTGTGTTTTGGAAGGTCTAGGAAGACTATTTGAAGCCTTTGAGTCTTGGAGATAAGCGGGGATAAGAGTTGCTTCTTTGAGCAAGGGCTAATTAGGCCTAGATGGAGAACTAGAGGGTGGAGAAAGTCTTCACCAGTCAAATGGTAGAAACCTAAGGTTGTTAGGAGTTTAATAAATTTGAAAAGGGTATTTGAAAATGTAAATACCTTGCTAGGTTGTTTGGGGATTTTGTGAGTAAATTGCTGATTTCAGGGTGTGAAGGGCTACTAGATAGGCCTAGAAAGGCTATAGAAGAGAAATGGTTGAATTTGAGTTGATGGGAGTGAATGGGAAGTTGGATCATGGTAAATAGACCATGATAAGATGATTTATGGTGTTGGGAACAATGTGAGAGGTCTAGTTGTAGTTTTGGCATGGTGGAGGCACTAGGTGCACTAGGTAGCCTAGGATAGATTTGATGCTAGAAGGCATTGGAACAAGGAAACAAGGAAGTGAATTTGAGTAGTATGGTTGTGGGAGTGACTTACAAAGTCAAAGAACTTGACTAGATCCTTGAGTGAGGTTAATTCCTTGAGTGGATTCCAAGTTGTTTGTAGAATCCTCGAGTTGAGTTAGTCTCCTTAGGGTGATAGTGAATGTTGTCGAGTTAGTCACCTTAGGGTGACAGTAACAATATACATCGATAAACATACAAACATAAATATAAGGCATGGGAAATTTACAAAGCATAAGACATCCACATAAACATAAATTAGTATACATCAATACACCGAACACATGAATTGCATACCTAAAACATAAAAAAAAAATATTCGTAGGGCATGAAGCCAAATATATATGTCCAATAATGTCATACATTGAATATATTCAATATTGTTAAACTGGTTTCCTCAAAGCCAAATGTATGTACAATGTATCACTTATACAATATACAAAAAATATGTCCACTAGTTCCATATAGGCATAAAATCTATATCCCTAATCTAGTCCTTTCCCGTGAGGGGAAGAAAAAAAATCTCGAGCTGTCTTCGATCATCGCATCGATGGAGATGCATTGGATGCTATAGTCTTCTGAGTGCGCTCACTCATCCTCCTATCTTGACTCTTCTATAGCTCGAGTTGATAAAAAAAAATTTAAGCATCAATAACTAATATACATCAAAATTGAATTATACAATGACTTAAAATAGAATATTTGTTTGCCGCTAGCAAATAGTCACTACGTACATCCACTGAAGGTGCATGCTGACGATCTAGAGTAATAAGTCTATACAACAATGATCAAAATAATAATTAAAATACATACATGAATATCATTATAAAATTCAATACAAACTATTAAAATAACAATTAAAATTATCTTTTTGGGATAAAACTAATGGAAATGGAGTGATCTTTTTGGGATAAAACTTACTGGAAATTCTTCTTTCCCAAAGATTGATATAGCCTCAGAAATAAATAAAGGGGTAATAGGGTTAAATATTCCTGATCAAATCATAGATCATACTATTTCTAGAATGGCCTCAACTCTGACAGGCAAATTTTTGGGTCCTAGGCCAAATATTGATCTAGTGAGGGCTTTTACCCTCCAGAAGTGGAAGCTCAATGGTCAGGTGGATGTAGTGGCAATGTCGAAAGACTTTTTCTCCTTTTTATTCTCTAATGGAGAAGATCTTTCAAAAGTTTTTTGTGAAGGCCCATGGACATGGGGAAAATCTTTGTTGTCTTTGTAGAAATGGACAACGAATCTGGACTATAATGATAATTTCTTTGTATCTGCTCCTATCTGGGTTAGAATTCTGGGTCTCCCTCTTGAGTACTGGCATGAGGATATTTTGGTGGCTATAGAAGGGTCTTTTGGTGAACTACTGACTATAGATCTAATGACTATAGCCCAAACTAGAAAAGTCTATGTGAGGACATGTGTCAATATCCAGCACGACACTGACCTTCCACAAGTCATAAATCTTAACTCGAAAGTGGGTAAATGGGCTCAAGAAATAGAATATGAATCTACCCCTTTTGTATGCTTAACTTGTAGAAAGGCTGGTCATTGGGCAAAGCATTGTCCCTTGAAGATAGCTATAGAAAAGAAAGATGAAGAGTCAAAAATGTCAAAGAAGTGAGAATGGAGGATTAAAAAGGGGGAGATTCCTAATACCCCTGTTAATAAGGACTCAAACTCAAACATGGGTGAGAAGCAGTCTCACCCACAGAGGGAATTAGAAGAAATAGAAGTTCCTAAGGAAGCTGTTATTCCTAATGAGAATAAAAAAATGCAGGATCATTCTAGCTCGGTAACCTCTTCGGAGGAAACTTGTGATCTCTCATTAGAGTCAGATCCTTTGCTAGCTTCAAGGATCAAAGATAGCCTAAACTCATCAAAGGGGAGGGAGATCAATCCAAGCCCGCAAAAGACAAATGAAACCCAAAAAATTCTAGATCAACTCTGATGAAGGGTGCTCCCATTAATACCACAAACACATAACAGAAATAGAGAAACAACAACAATAATATGCAAGAACAGAAAATTGGCTTCTTATTATCTCCACAAATGTGGAATTACAAACTTTCAGAATTACAATATGCAAAGCCACATGGGCATTCCCTTACAATATTATGTAGGACAAAGCCTCGAATCAATACCCAGATCTACTACCCAGAACTGCCCTAGACAACACTACAAGCCTTCTTTATATAGGCAATTTCCACCACCCGAGAAGGTTCTAGAAATTTAGCCCTTAGGGCCGACCAAACTTAGAATTATTTTATTTTACAATTTATTACATCAAAGTCAGCTCAAAATGAGTTTTGAAACCCAAACAGAAATTTTGAAGAAAAATTATTTTCTGTCATTTCAGGTGGCCTGACTTCCGAAGACCATAAGTCATCACCAGTTGACCCGATTGACTATTATAACCCCATTTCGGAAATGCCACGAAGTTCTCTACAGGATTGACCCATGCAAAGTGCTCGTCACCCAAATTTTTGACCTCATCTAGGGCCTCTAAAGCCTTCAAAACTGAGTTTGAAGTTTCTGTACCTTGCTGCCAATACCGAAAATCTTCAATATCTTCAAAACTAGACCTGATCTAGCCATGAAACTTTGCTGGCAGGCTGATATGACTGAGATGAACCTCCACATGTAAAATTAGAACATTCCGAGATTGTAAGACCAACTTACTAAAAATAGCAAGTTTCCATAAATGGCGGCTCTGCACAAGATAGCCCTTATTGAATACAAAAATAGAAATATTTTTGGGTGATGCAAGATTGCTCTTACACCCAAGATGCTCCTGCATCAAACTCAGTAGTGAAGCTTTGAATGCTAATATGTTTCAGTCTGAATCTAAGAATGATAGATCAAAAGAACAATATGATGACTCAGAAACATTAGAAGCAGAGAACAAAAGTCCATGGATCACCGTTAAAAAATAATAATAATAGATCTCCTGCAGGCAAAGGCTCTGGTTCCCATCCAAGAAAAGAAAGCATTAAGGATCAAACTCCTGCAACAGGGAAAAATAGCTCTAAGGTGACACAAGGAGGCTCAGCATCTAAATCAAACAAAAAAGGGGGCCAAATCAAATCTGGAGGAGTTCAGACAAAAGGACAACAACAAAAGGAGGATACTGGAACACCTAAAAGAGAAAGGGGAAGAGTATCTGAGAAAGAACAGAGAGAGTTGGAAGCAAAATAGAACATAGTGGATGGAAGACAGCTCACCATCAATCAGGTCTGCCCTCCTAATTTTTAATGAAGATTTTATCTTGGAATATTAGAGGGCTCAATAGTCCTCATAAACAAGACATTGTTAGGAACTTAGTTAGAGATTCTAATCCTGATATTTTTCTTATTCAAGAAACTAAAATGGTTAGAGATAAGATAGTTAAAATCAATTTGCTAAAGAATGGGGATAAGTTTAGTAGTGACTCTGAAGGGGCTTTTGAAGGATTGGCTATCTATTGGAATACTAAATTTTTTACATGCAACCTATTGAAAGAGGACAAGAATTTCCTGACAGTTAAAGTCGGCAGTATTAAGGATAATTTCTCCTAGACCCTAATTAACATGTATGCCCCTAATACTAAAATGGGTAGACTCAATCTTTGGAAAAGGATTCATGACATCAGAAAGGATCATCCAAATGATAACTGGATGATGATGGGAGACTTTAACACACCCCTGAAAGAAGTTGAAAAAAAAGGAGGGAACAATACCCAAGTGGAAAGCAGGGTTGATCTTATGGATTTCATAAGTAATGAAGGCTTGTTGGATGTTGATCTCGAAGGAATTGATTATACTTGGACTAATAGAAGAGTGGGAGCCAACCTCATACAAGTTAAGCTTGACAAGGTCCTCATCACTCATGGATGAATTGCTAACTTTTCTTGCTCCCTCTCTTCTCTTAACCGCATTGGTTCAGATCACTATCCTATCTCCTTTATTGCTAACTCCTTTAGAGGCAAATGTAATACTCCTTTCAGACTGAAAAAAATGTGGATGACTCACCCAGATTTCAAAAATAAAATAAAGGAATGGTGGAATATCAAAGTGGATGGAAAATCTATGTACCAAGTGGCCAAAAAAATGGCAAATATCAAATCTAAAGTTAGACACTGGAACAAGGAGGTCTTTGGTGATATTTTCCAAACTAAAAGAAAAATTCAAATGGATCTCAAAGAACTTCAAGACAAGATTTAGAACATAGGGTTGACAGAAGATATGAGAAAAGAAGAAAATATTATCCTTGTTGATTACCATAATATTATATCTAAAGAGGAGACCTACTGGAGACAAAGATCAAGATCCCTATGGCTAAAAGCGGGAGACAGAAATACCAAATTCTTCCACTTAATAGCGATGAAACATAAAGCTATGAATAGAATCAACTCACTGGTTACTTCTAGGGGCACTCTCAATAAAGAGGAAGAGATAAGGAAAGATATGATGGGTCACTTTTCCTCGATTCTTTCTAGAGATCAAGATCTCAATCAAGATGATCAGAACTCTTTGCTGAGCTCCATTCCTACACTGTTGGAGGCTGAGGACAATCTCTTTCTTAAAGCTATTCTGACGGAGGATGAAATTAAAAAGGCAATCCAGTCTTTTGAAGCTGAAAAATCCCCTGTGCCGGATGGTTTCCAAATGTTTTTCTTTCAAAACTATTGGGAAATTATTGGAAAAGATATTTGTGGTGCTATGAAAGAATTCTATGGTTCTAAAGCTATTCTTAAAGAGCTCAATTCCACCTTCATAGCTCTGATACCCAAAAGACCAGGGGCTAACTCTTTTGATAGCTTTAGGCCTATAAGTCTTTGTAACTCCTTGTATAAGATCATGTCTAAGGTTCTCACTACAAGCATTCTCAAGATTCTCCCTCACCTTATTTCTCCTCAATAGAATGGGTTTGTTCCAAGGAGGCAAACCCTGGACTCGATTATGGTTGTTCACGAGAATATTCATTCGCTGGAAAATCAAGGAAACAGGGTTTCCTCATGAAACTTGATCTATCAAAAGCTTATGATAGAGTTGATTGGGAGCTTCTTTCTAAAATTCTTCAAGCTTTTGGTTTTGATGCTGGAGTGATCAAACTTATTATGCAACTTGTTACTATGGTTTCCTCTTCGGTGATTGTGAATGGGGGATCCTCTCCTTTCTTCAAACCTTCTAGAGGGTTATGACAAGGTGATCCTATCTCTCCTATCCTTTTTTCCATCATGGCTAAAAGTCTTGGGATATTCATTACCCTTCAGGTCTCTCAAGGTTTGATTTCGGGTTTACAGCCTTCGCCTGCTAGTATTGTCTACTCTCATGAACAATTTGTTGATGATACGATTCTTATGGGAGAATCTACTGTTAAAGAGGCTAGGAATATGAAAAAGGCGTTAAATGTATATTCAAGTGCTTCAAGTCAACTTATAAATTGGGAGAAGAGTGCCCTATTTTTCTTCAATACTCCTGAAGCTAGAATGAATAAAATCTCTGCTATTCTTGGGTGCAAAATGGGAAGAATCCCAACTTCTTATCTTGGGCTGCCGCTATGCTTGAAATCGGAGGCCAATTTCTGGAATGAAATCCTTGATAGATTTCATATGAAGTTGGCAGGATGGAAAGGGGCGATCCTCAGTCAAGCTGGAAAAATCCAACTGTTGAAGGCCACTCTTCAAAACCTTTCAGTCTACGCCCTTAGTCTATTCAAAATACCTCAAAAGTTCTCTAATTTAATTGAAAAAATCCAAAAAATATTCCTTTAGACAGGAGTGGAAGAGAAAAAGAGACTCATCCTAGTGGCCTGGGAGAAGATTTGTAAACTGAAAAAGATGGGGGGCCTGGAAATTAGGAGCATAATTAATACTAATAAAGCTCTCCTAGCAAATCAATGCTAGAGAATCTTTGAAGATGAGAAAGAATGGAATATGATAATGAAAAGGAAATACCATCTCAATAATCTTGAAGGAATGCTCCAATCTCAAAATGATATACAAGGATCTTTTGTCTGGAATAGTATAAGTAAAGGCAAGAATCTTATAAGCAAAGGTGCTATTTGGAAGCTAGGAAATGGCAGAAAAATTCAGTTCTGGAATGATAAATGGATGTCAGATAAGCCTCTTATAGAGAATGAAGAATGGGGGAATGCTATCTAGGATTTTAAAGATACTATTGGTGAATTTGTGAGTGACTATTGGAAAAATGAAGAGTGGATAGACCTAGGAATGAAGGATATCAGATTTAAAGAAGTGAATAAACAATTAAACAACTAGTTTATTAGAGAAAATGAGTCTGATAAACTTATATGGGGTCTGACTACCTCTGGAAAGTTCATAGTTGCTTCTACTTTGAATCTTCTCCTCCCTAATGAGGCTCAGCCTTTGTGGGCATAGGTATGGAATAAAGACCTTACCCCTAAAATTAATATGTTTTTTTGGCTGCTTGTCCAAAACAAAATCCTCACGTAGGACAACCTCATGAGAAGAGGGTTTCAAATGCCTAATAGATGTGCCCTGTGCTGTCAGGAAGCTGAGAATTGCAATCATCTTATCATACATTGCTCTTTCACTAGAGAGGTTTGGGACACTATAATATCTTCACTCAAGCTCAATTGGGTGAAACCTAACTCTATCCAAGAGTTTTTCCAACAGTGGCAGAGTCCTTTCCATGACAAAAATGCTAGGGATATTTGGAAAATTGTCTTTCCCCACTTCTCTTGGAAAATATGGAAGGAGAGGAATAATAGAATCTTTAGAGAGAAAAAGGCTCCCCTTTCTTTGGTTGCTAATTTTGTAACTAGAAGTATAATGGAGAACTATAAAAGTATGGGAAAAAAAGACAGTAACCATTGGGATCCTCAACCTAAGAAGGACAATATTATTTCTTGGGAGAGACTAAAAAGTAGTTAGATCTTGAATCCCAGAGATAATGTTATGTGGACTGCTCCTTCTTTTGGATGGCTTAAAGGGAACTTTGATGGTTAGGCTAGGGGAAATCCTGGAAGGGCTGGAGGTGGTGGTCTTTTAAGAGATGTTGCTAGAAACTATTTATGAGCGATCACTATCCTACTGGGTATCCAAACAAACCATGTGGCAGAGGCTGAAGCTGCGCTTTACCTAGTTATGCTAGCAAAAGCTATGGGCTACACAAAATTATGGCTGGAAGGGGATTCCCTTAATATAATTAACTGCATTAAAGGGAAGGCTGTGAGCTCATGGACTATAGAATACATTATAAACATAATAAAAATAATTATGAACTCTTTCAAAAAATGCCACGTCACTCATGTCTATCGTGAAGGCAACAAACCAGTGGATAGGCTGGCAAATGAAGGTACTTTGAGCGACATCACCCAAAATTGGAGAGGGGAAGTGAATCTAAAGGCTGAGATTATGAGTCTAATCAGCTATGACAGGATTAATCACTATGAAGGTAAAATCACCTAATATGATGATGACAAGGACAAATCATTTACCGAGGAGGTTTGCATGTAAGGCAAAGTGTGGGATCATTATTTCGCAATTAATAAAGCACGATCACTAGGTTAATTTCAATAACCACAAAAGAAATGATTATCAGAGAAGAAAGGTGGAAATCACTGGTAAGGAGCTAAACCAGTATATCAGAAACAAGCATAAAATGGGAGGTGGCTTGAAGAGGGAGGAACCTTCTGACTGTGACAAATGGAGACAAGACAAAAAATTTTGGAAGAAGCTGAAGAAAGGGGAGTTTACGCAGTTCATGAAGAAGCTTCACGGATATGAAAAACATATCACTTCTTTATTCGCGGATGGCTAGGAAAATGGTAAATTTCACCTATGGGGCAAGTCCTTCACTCTTACTATTTCTATTTTAGCTGAAATTACTAGTTTACCTTTGGAAGGAACCCATTTCCATAGAGGAAATCATAGGCTTGGAACGGAAGCTTTCTCTATTTTCCGTAAAACTGATGATGAGAAAGCCCTCATGACCAAGGGTAATGACGACTATGTGGACATAACCAACATTGATGATTTTTGGGCCAAAATCTTGAAGGTTATGATAGAATATTTTATGCTTGATGGACGTTACTCCAAAATTTACAACTTCCATTTTGTTTTTGCAAACCATTTTAGGTATGATAGGAGGATTTCTTTCCCTTATTATCTTATGAGTTCCCTGAATAGTAGCATTACAAGGCACATGAAGAAGGCTAGTAACCCAGTGCTGCATGAGGGCTTGTTCCTTCTTATTTTTTAATACACTAGGGAAAATATTCCGGACCCTATCCCTAAAAGGATCAATGGTAAAAGAAAGAAGAAGAATGAGGGGGAGACTAAGGCTGAGACAAGTAAGAAGAGAAAGAAAAATAAGAAAAAGGTCTCTGACAGTACTGGTGGCAAAGACACAGCCAACATTGAGGAAATTGTGAAAAAGCCTCACTCCCAGGGGAAAGGTAACATTGAGAAAGGTAATGAGGAGGATTCTGGAGAAGAAGAGAAAAATAATGAGAAAGAGGAAGGGAACAGTCAAGAAAAAGAGCAGGAAGAGGAAATGATTGATTGGCTGGTAGAGGAGAATGAAGAAAAGGAGGAGAGCAATCAAGAAGAAGAAGATGATGAAGAGGAAGCAGATGAGGAAGAGGAAGAGGCCTAGGAAAATTCTACAAAAGATGAAATGGAAGAAGCCCTTGATCATAATGGTGGTGCCAATAAAGAGGAAGAAGGCACTCAGGTGCTAACTATGGATGCTAAGAGTACTATCCAGGATGCCCCTGTGGAAGAAGATCTGATCGATGTTAACCCAGAAACTCGGGATGGTAAGAACATAGATGAGGATGGTAACGATGATGAGGGGTTCACAGTGGGAATAACGACTGGTCAAGAGAATGAAGGTAAGGAGACTGGTAAGACCCCCTCTGCAAATGAAAAAGATGAAGACAACTGGAAAGTGAATAAGGAAGGTATGGATATGATGACCATGGTAAAGAACAACAACAATAAAGAGGAAACCTTAGTTCTCTTGAGGGAAACTACTATGCAGGAGGAGGAGAATAATACTGAGAGTCAGGATAAGAAGATGGAACAGAAAAAGGAAATGCAGGAAATGAAACTCCAGATCCAGGAAATGGATAAAACCATGAAAAATATAACTACTAAGTTGGGAAAGATGGAAAATAAGGTTTTTGATACGGTGAAAAACAAAAATAAAAATGAGGATTGTACTGCCAAGATGAGCAAGATAGTTAATGAAAAGGTGAAAGACTTAGAATCCAAACTTAGCAACATGATAAAAGGTGTTCTGAGTCACAACAATGAGGGTCTGAAGCCTACAATTATGAACCTAAATATGTTGCATAACTATCTGGAAAGGAACATATTAGAAAGAACTACAATTACCATTGATGAGGATGTTGGCAATACTAGTCTGGGGATGAGAACTAGAGGGCGCATCCAGAGGAAGGTCCCTGAAAAATTAAAAGAACTGAAGGAGCTGCAAGAGACTATCTAGAAGATGGAAGACCTCCAGAAGAAGGCTGAAGAAATGATAACAGATAAATAGTTTGGTCTTGTTGGTAGTTTTTTTGTTGCTAGTTTTTCTTTTAGTTTCTATGTTTGAACTGTGATGTTGTTTGTTCCTGCTTTTGTTTTCCAGCAAGTGTTTCACTTTGAAACTTTAATGCTCTATCTTTTTGCTTAATTGTAACTGGTTTCGGGTCCATGTAAAACCTACTTTTACCTTAATAAAAAATAATTAAAATTAAGTGATCTCTTTCATACCTCAGTCGGTGCTTCAAAACTAGCTACTTCTGCAGCTACTCCATGACCCAAAGTATCATGAACAAAAGGAGAAGTCTCTGATGTCAATAACTGAAAATGAAACAAAAAATGTATTATGCAATTATCAAGATTACATATATTTTTTACAACCCTACTAATGAGTAAATGATACCTCCGTGAAGGTTCCACTGCGTCCTTCAGTGTGTGGTGTCGATATCAAAGCTCCAACATTCAACTAGTGCACATGTACATGGAAAATTATAAGATAACCATTCATATAAGAATGTACTATTGACATGTTAATTATAGTGCATTATTACATATATACCTATGGACTTAATGATGACATCACAAAGCCAGGTGAAAGAATGTGATCATCGTGGCTCTAGATTTTGATCATAATTTGTCTATTAATTTAGTCCTTCATTCATTTATTAATTAAATATAATCAAGTAAATCAAATTAACATACAAATAAAGATACCTCAAGGAAAGTGGCACGATGCCCTTCACTGTCTGTTGTGAATGTTGATGGTCCACTAGTGAACGTCTAATGCACATGCACAATAAGTTATGATACAATTATTCATATAATTACATAATAATCAAATATATTAAATAAAATGTTTTATTCGATACATACTTGCGGAATTGATGACGATGTGTAGAAGGGGACAAGAGAATCATTGCCACTGCCACCGCCACCTACACTCTTGCCCTGAAATTTGATCATAAGCAATAGATACTAAATTAATTAGTTATTCTTTTATAAATGAAATATGATCAAAGCAATTTAATGAACTTGGAAATATTTACATGTGTGTCAATGCCAAATTTCATATTTAGAAAATCATCAATCATCATTCTAGAATCCTCTTCCTCTCTCTCGGCAGTACCAAATGTGCACAAGGATCCACATGACCGACAAATATGCCCCCTCAAAGATTGACCATGGTCACCTTCAACTAAAGGAGTGGCACACTGAATGATAGTCTCTGTCAGAGCACTAATTGTGCCTAGTGTGTCCACCTCTACATTTCCTTCACAATGGAAGGAATATTAACATGATCCACATGTGGCTTTCCAATAGGAACCCTAGGTGCATTAGGGTCCCGATGTGTCCCCGCTCTATCAAATGATGACCCCCCTCCTCTACCCTGAGAATCTAGATAGTCAAAATAATTTGGCACCTCTTTGAGTACAAACTCGCAATAGAGTTTCCTCAAGAAATATATAGGAACCTCATGATTGTTACAAGGAGGGGAATCAAAGACCATCCACTATCTCTCCCAAAAGTTGTTTTTAATGTCTTCATTTAAGCACCAATGAATTGGGAACCTCCTTCTTGTAGTTCTAAGAGTATCTGTGTCCCTTGGTTTTTTAAAGAGTTTGCAAATGTCATCTTTTGTGATTTTGTTTCTTTTTGATGTCCGCATAAGATAATTTATTGACATAATATTATTTTTGTTCTTCTCTTTTATCCTGCCATAAATTAATTTTCCCACTAACCGAGCCTACATGGGTCAAGATTTCTTCCAATAATTTTGCAAGTCTTTCCCTTCTAGGATTTGTACCAATAGAATTTTTTAATCTCCTAATTAAAGATTCTAATTCTTTTTTCCCTCTTTCAATTTGGTTGATCAAATTTTCTTGTGTTCCAAGAGGAGGTTTCTCGATTGATGGAGGCAATTGAGGTTCATTTTCTTGGTTATTTTCTTCATTCATTTCTTCATGAGGAGATGGAGGGTTTGGTTGAGGGAGATTATTTCTTCCTCGCAATTAAAAAAACTAAATTTTAAAATCTTAATTACACACAAATTTTAACAAAACAAATTGCTTCAAAACTAAAATTTTAAAACAAATAAGAGGCATGGGCTATAAAAACACTTACCTCTTCTTCTGGATCGATCTTGATGATGTCGTGGAGCCATTCTCTATGAAAATTGATGGATCAATGCAAAGAAATGAATTGCCAAGCAAATGGATTCCACATGCGTGCTTAGGAAGCCCTTTTTAGCTACAAACACACATTTTTGGAAAGAAAATGGGCTTTCCCAAATGCAAAAAATACTATAAAGTGTTTTTACAAAGCGTGTGCGTGCTATAGGGTGCACAGGCTTTGTAAAAATACTTTTTAGTGTTTTACAAAGCACGTGTGTGCCATATATGGCACATGCACTATGCTTTAGATTTCCCAATCCATAGGGCATGTGCCCTATAGGGTGCATGTGCTTTAGTGCGTACGCACTATGGTCGATGGGGGACCAAAAAGAAAAGTGGCACCTTTTTGGTCCCCCATCTTTGTGGATATACCCTTAGCATAATTGTTAGATTAACTCTATTTTATGCTTTCATAGATCATCCTAGAATAGCTTAATGGATTGAATCTAGTTCTTTGTTAAGCTTTTCTAATCATTTTAGCATCATATCACATCTCTGTTTGGATTAAAATCAACCTAGATTAAGCATTCTTTCATCAATCTTCATCTTGGCTTCATTAGGATCCTTGAGGCTCTAGGGGCAAAACAGGTGGTCTATACCTAGTTTTGTGCCTCTATGGAGTTCTCATGGTCCCTAATCCATCCTAATCCCTCCTAATCAGCATTAGGGAGAAGTTTCATGTGTTTTGAGAGCACACCCACATCCCTAAATCAAGAACAAATCAAATGGTGACATGGTGCTCCCGTTTAAGTTCTATCTGAATGACTTTGCAAATTGCTTTTTTCTATATGTTAGAGATATGCTCTTAGACTAATGTTTGAATGTTTATGCTTGTTCCGAAAAAGTTAGGTTTTCTCTGATCACAATGGAATTCAAGTGTATGGGTTTGTTTTGCAATGGAAAGTAACAAGCACACTTTTTATAAAGGAGATTAGCTGAGATTGAGAATCTTTACTCATTGACTTAGGAACACACCCAACAACTCCTTAGAATACGGTCATCACCAAGCACACAATGGCTCCAGTCATGATATCATTTTATCAAAGTATTAACATTGATGGGGGCTCAATATGGTGAGTGTCTTGGGGAGATTACTATTCTCCTTGCACATAGATTACCAACCTTTCAGAGGTGAACTGAGTGACCACTACTCTATAGCTTTTAGTCAAGGCATCTGTTCATGATCATCCCATGTAGTCCCGACTTGTGAGATTGAGGCCTATAGCCCTACAAGTGCTTCAACCAACATAGTCCCGCAAGCAGGATCGAGACCGCTCAACCCTACACATGATGAAGCATATGTGAAGACCAAAGTGTAAACATAAAATTAACCATGTCTTCTAAGACTTTAATCTCAAGGAAGCATATATTTATAGTGGGTGGAAGAGCTGGCATCTGTTTGTCCCCAATTTGAGTCATTTCTAGGAGAATTTTTCCTCAACCGGAAGGCTCTCTAAACGTTTAACAAAAGAACATTTAGATTGGCCATAGAAGGAGTCTGGATTTCTATTTTTCCCTCAAGGGGAAAATAGCATGCTCTCCTATCGAATGAGGTTTTCTCCCAAACAAATCAAACAATTGATTAATTTCAAGTTTCTTTAAGACAACAATTCATAAGGTTCTAGGTTTCTGATTTTCCCACTTGGAGAAAAGAGCATACTCTCCTAGCTAATGAATCATTATAAAAAATAAACTTCCTACTTAATGCTAGGTGCCTAAGAAATCATTAAGAAAACACAATGTTTGATTGAATCTCCTTGGCAACCTGCAAAACAACTTTAGTAAGTAGTTTAATGTGTTTGGTCTTCTAACAACATCCTACAAAAAAAACAAGTTAGTAGTCTCAAAATATTCAAATCTTGGTCAACTATTCTGCTAAATCACTGTTAGAAGACAAAAAATATCAGTAACTTCCAAAATACCCAAATCAACAACCTTAAAATACAAGATATTATGGAAAAGAGCTAAAAATAGGAAGAGACACCTGTGTATAGGAAGAGACGCTTGTTTGTACAACAAAAAACTATCAACTACCAATTTGCTAAGGTTTTATCCTCCCATTAACTTGCAAATGCATAAAAAGGGTTTCTTATGATAAAACACAGTAATTTTCAACCTTAATATGCCAAAAGACTTCATTTAATCAACTAAAAAGGCTAATATGAAAGAGAACTCCCTTTCTAGCAAAGACACATGTGTACATGCAGAGACACCTATCTGCACAATAAAGAAATAAAATAAAGGTTTTCTTAGTTTTAATGTATTTTTCTTCATTTGCAGATATAATAATGTGTTTTAATAATGATAATTAGCCTTAATGTGATTAAAAAATGCAAGGTTTCTTGATTGGAACAAACTAAACGCAAAGAAAAACCCCTTTCTAGTAGAGATGTTTGTTTGTAGGCGGAGACGCATGTGTAGCGGAAACGTCTGTTAGTAGGCAAAGATGCCTCTAGACAGGCGGAGATGACTGTCTGTAAATTTCACAAAAATAAGAAAAAAAGTTAGAAAATTAGAATGTGGGTCCCACCGAGCGTGTCAGAATGTATATGATGAAAACCTACCTGTTGGAAGAAAGCTCAAACATGCAAACATTATAAATAAAGAGCACATTCATTCTAATCTAACATATTCATAAACTTGCAAAACCAAAAATTTTCACCATAATCTTAGATGAGTATGAAGCAAGTGCACCTAAGACTTTTTTTATTTAAGCTCTTAGAGAGGGCTGTGTGTGTGCTCTCCCAACACAAGTATAAATCCCACTATGAATGCAAGGTAGATTAAAAAAATATTGAACTATTCAAAGAGGAGCTATGCAAGCAACCCTCAAGTATTCAATACAAGACTCAAGGAGGAGCTATGGAAGAAACCCTCAAGCTCAAATGACATGCAAAACTAACAAATGAATGAAGATAAAGCATGAAATCAAATTCTAAATATACTATGAATTCTAACAACTACCCAAATAGTTAGTAAAAACTCTAAATGCAAGAAAACAAACTAACATTATAATTCTACATGCAAATGATGGATGATTTGCTTGAGGCAAGGGTCTTATTTATAAGATTTTGGAGGGCTAGAGTGAAGTGACATCTATGTAGAATCCACATAGGTGTCACCAAAGAGACGTGCAAACCATGCAAAGTTCAAGACTTTCTCACACATCTGTGAACAACTTGGGATGCGAAGGGTCAATGTGTACTCCAAGTACACGTGTAAGAGAGTCAATTTTCACACTTTTGGAAGGTGTCAGAGGTGTCATAAAAAATGTAAGAAGCCTTGTTTAAGCAATTTTTAACAATTTTTTAAAAAGAGAATTTTAAATTATTTGCTCACAAATGTGAGCAAATAATTAGACTAATTTGTGTAGGAAGATGAAAATTAGCTTAATTAATCTTAGTTAATTAATAAATAGACTTATTAGATAGAATGTGATGTGTAGGATAACATCCAGGTTAGGTTTAAGATTAAATAAAATTTAATTTAATTTAATCATGCTTTAGTAGAAATAAGACATTTAGAAGAATAAATAAATTAAAAATTATTTAAAGGGGAATATAGAGAAAATTAAATTTAATACATTAGGAGGTGTAATATTTAAATTTAATTTAAATACTATAGCTAGTGAATTTATTTAACAAATATAACTAATTAAAAATTAACCGCAATGTTATTTGAGGTCATTAATTAAATTAAATTAATGTTAAGTGGACAAATTTAAGTGTCTACAGGTGCAAGATGTTTCTTTAAGGAGGGTCATTTTGTGTGTGTGAAAATTGTATCTGATCTGTAGACACAACACTTCAGTAAAACATTAGAGGTTAGCAAAATCAAAATTGTACAAAATTAAAATCTAATTTAACCAAGTGATTTACTGCCTTCTAGTAGGTGCGAGATTAATGTTCTCAGATTGTTATCGAGATCAGTGACCTAGACGACACCTAAATGAAGGATTTGAATGCAAAACTGATATGAAATATGAATGCAATTAATCTATTTTTTTGGTATTTTCTATGCAATAATATGAAAAACTGATATGAATCTATGCTAATATGGAAATTGATCTAACAATGATATGAATTTATGCTAAATGATATGCAATGCTCAAAACTAGAAAGATCTCACAATAGCTTGGATTCGCAAAGAGCTTTGATTTTCCCAATTCTAATTTTCCAAATCTAATATGCTATGATTCCTGTAGAGTAAGTTTACAATTTGTGAGATATGAATTATGAAGAGCTGAGCCTTGGTTTTATAGAAATCCAGGGCTTTGGAGGTGCATGAGAAAAAGCCATAAATCACTCAGATAACTCAGGTTGATTTTTGAGTTATTTTTTAATAAATATAATTTAATTCACAAAACATGCAAAAGCACAGTTCAACTTGAATTAGAAGTTTAGATCAACTTTAAAACTCAAAAAGATGTTGAGTTTCAAAAAGCTAACAACTTGCACTGATTTTCCAATTTGAGTTTAACTGGTCCTTGAATATGCACAATAATTATGAATTAATTAAATAAAGTGATTTATTCTCAACTTAACTGATTTTTGAAATAAAGTAATTAATTTATGGGTTAATTAACTATTTTATCAAACTTTTATTAAAAACTATATTATTAAATAATGACAACTTGCTTTAATTAATTAAATAAAAATTTAATCAATTAGTCATAGGATATTGGATTTATTGTCAAAATTAAATAATACAATTAATAATAGATAGAATTAAATTTAATTACACAATTAAGTGGCAAGATATTAAATCTAATTAATTAAATATGAAAATATTCAATTAATCAAACTTAGGATAAATGTGATTTATCGCCAAATAATCATTAAATTAAAGATAATTAAGATAATTAGGAATATTACTAGGAATATTTCCCGATGCAGAATTTAAGATAATCAATTATGATTCGATGATGTTTAGATGTGCCTTAGATTAGGACTTCGATGTTGATTTCGTTCAATTTGTAGATGTAGGAGGTTAATGAACTTATAGCCCATTTTTGGGGTATTACATTTTGCCCCTCTTTGAATTACTGTGTGAAGCGCAGTGGTTCAAAGAAAGTCTGTGTTTGATAGAGATATGAAACTGATTCGAAATTGATAATTGAGATAGAAGCTGATTGATATTGATTTGATATGAAGATAATAGGTCCTGAATGACCAAAGATAATGTTCACTATGACGGCAAATGAACCGATGATTGTGAAAGAGTGTCAAAACACCTGATTCCAAACCTTAGGACTGCTAAGAAGTGAGTGACCGGTTCTAGACTCGATTGTCTTCGCAGAACTAGTAGGTATCACATCTGAATCCTTCAGTTGCCGAAGAACCAAGGAAATAACACTATGATCTGATGGTCGCAAAAATTGATATAGTTTACAAGATTAGGAGAATACCAGATTGATATGGATCTTGATGAATCTGATATGCCCCAAGTGATGATAGATTTGCCCCGAGCAATGAGGTCTTTTTTGATGAATCAGTAACTAGACATGATTGTTTGTCTTGATCACTGATGAAAGATATTGATAGAAATTGATTTACAGACTTTGAATGATATGCAATACCATGCCCCCTTTGGGATTAAAATTAAAATCTAACAAGAAAAGTCAGCGTTGATAGTTCAAAAGCATGTTAATTGATTGGAAAAGTGGTTATACACGTTCGAGGACACATTCTGCATCGTTTAAGGGTCCAAACGACAAAGTTTGACTAGGTGAAACTATGAGTTGACCATAGTTGACCAAGTTGAAATTTTGATAGTTTGATGGAAGATAATCAATTAAGTTGAATACTGGATTTCTATGATGATCGAAGGTTGAATATGCAAGCAGTAGACCGTCCTAGGCCCAAAAATTTTAAATTGCGATTTTGACATAATAAACGATCTCAGATTTCGATTTTGATCCCGAAAATGGATTCAAAACGTCGAAATTAGCCAAGGGTGCAATTTTCATAAAAACAGAGCACTTTTGAAAATTAAGTCAAATGCTATATAAAGGCCTGAAGGGTCATTTTCAATTCATTTCAACCATTTGACTTTGGAAATTGTGCGGAGCCCTCTGAGCGAGAAAATGGTAGAACAGCGAGATCTGAAGGTTCCTGTGAGTTCGCATCGATTTGAGCACAGCCAGAGATACCAGAGACCCCGACAATATGGACATCTGGTAGGTGGACCTCTGTGCCCCTCTGAAAATGCAAATTTTTCATGTTCCTAGCATTTTTAAATATTTTTCGTACGCGTTTTGCTTTTTAATTTTTGCATGTTTGAAAACTCATATGAGTCTCAACCCAGACTCGTACGACGCTTCATTTGAATTTCCTTTGTTGTTTCAAGCCCACCCAAGTGTCGTATGAGAGGGACCGTTGTGTCATACGACATTTCACTGGGTCCCTCGAAACTTGTATGATCCCGGGCGCAGTGTCGTATGACCACGAAATGTTGTTTGGTATACTGTGGAGTGTCGTACGACATTTGATACCAGTCTAGACTGTCGTATGAAAAATAGAGTGTTGAAAACTGACTTTTAGGGCCAAATTTTGACTTTTCTGATGCTTGATGTTGATATCTGACTGGTTGACCTACCTTCTGAAGTACCTGACTGTCCAATTTTTGTACTATTAGCCTGTTATTGAACCCAATTTCTGATAGAATGCCCTATTTTTGTATGATATAGGTGACATATCCAAATGTACATGTTAGACATTCATACCCAACCACCCAGAGATTATGTGTCGCACTTTCGGACCTGATGAGGGTTCATCTTGTTGCCTATGGATTCGAGTATTTGATTCATTTACCTGACATTAGGGTAAATCATGGCCTTTTGACTGCCTTGATTGAGAGATTCCATTCGGAGACACAGACGTTTCATTTACCTATTGGAGAGATGACCGTGACTCCAGAGGACGTCTATAGGATATTGCGCATTCCATTTCATAGCAGTCAGCATCCTGAGTATGTGAGTTCTGGTCAGGGTGGTCTTCATGCCTTTAGGCGTCTGTTTGGAGATGATACACAGTTGACGGGGTCCATTTCTTGGGAGACCCTTGTACAGCGATATGGTCAGACACACAGTTTAGAGTGCATTATTGTTGGTATGATCAAGGAGCTCATCATGCCAGGCCGTCAGCGGAACAGCTTTTTGATGGGATGGGCTCCGATGGTAGCACTTCTTATGGCTACGCCCACTGAGCTTTCCTGGGGTCAGTGCCTCTTGGCACATATGTTTTTAGAGATGCATGAGATCATTTATTAGGATTGCAAGAGCTTTGCTTCAAGAGCTCTTGTATTACAGATATGGGCCTGGGAGCATATCCCAGTATTGAGACCATTTTTTCAGACACAGCGGCAGCCACAAGAGCCAGTGATATATGCATATACTGGTTATGTCACATAGGTCCGGATGGGTCATACCGAGTACTTCCGGCGATGTCTAGATGACATGACTTTTGTTCATTGGAGGCCATATTTGCATATAGAGGTCTGGCCCACTGCGAGGGAGCAGTATAGTTTTCTTTTTCAGAGTCGAGTGCTTATTGGCCCCTCTCCCACTGTTTTGGAGAGATTTTTGATTAGCAGAGTGTGGCATCAGTATGGACGCAGACATAATACCCCACGAGAGTACACTGCATATGCTCACATTGTGCATGAGATCAGGCTCGGATGGACACTAAGGCTCTCCTATTCCTTATGTGCAGAGGAGTACAGTGCCATTATAGGCAGAGATTGGGACTACCAGCCATAGGTTGTTGATTCAGGAGTGACAGACGGATACATTGCGTGGTGTGCAGATCATCCCATTCATAGATTCTCAGATCCTACAGAGTTGATACCCTCCATGGAGGAGGCGACGGATGTTACAGGTGCTCCGATGGTACAGGGCCCGAGACCACAGGCAGTGCATCCTACACCGCCCAGACAGAGAGTGATAGCTCCATTGTAGAGATCATCTGGGCATATGAGGCCTCCTCGTCCTTCTACTTCTCCCATAGGTACATCCACAGGGTCACATAGATGATCCAGGGGTGAGAGGGGTACTTTGGGCAGTATCGGTGCGATGGATGAGGTGTTGGTAGGTGAGCAGTTTGCAGGTGGTGATGCAGATCCCACATAGGTAGACACCACTTTTGATTTGGGTGCGGAGGTCAGACGTCGCAAGGTGCGTAGATCAGAGACCACTGGATAGCAGCCAGAGCAGCCAGCACAGGATACAAAGATGCCAACAACTGCAGCAGAGCCTACTATTCCTCTCACTTCTGCAGAGATGATTAGACAACTTAGAGCTCAGGTCTGGGACGTGAAGGTACAGAGTGCCAGATGGGAGGAGAGGTTTCGGGAGGTAGACAGGTAGCGCATTGAGCTTCATGTAGAGCTTCGCTCAGAGGTTCAGAGACTACAGACAGAGGTGACCCATCAGACCTCACGGGCCTCCTATTATGTGTCTACATACTATGCTATTGTTCTTGCTGAGTAGAGAGTACCTACATACTCTGAGTACATGGCAGCCTCAGAGGGAGCTAGGGCACCGAGGGTAGAGGTCATACCAGATGCACCACCACCTCCTCCACTAGATACCGAGGAGCATGCTGAGAGTTGATTACTGTGGCCATGTTTTGATATATTCTGTTCTTTTTTATCACTGATATACCCTTCTGATTCTGATAGCTTTCCGGAGCTCATTCTTTTGTACATTGTGCCAGTAGTGCACCCCTGACACATTTCAAGATTTTTGATATATATGAGATTGATATTTTGATTGTGACTTCATTTTTACTTGTCATGATGTGGATTTATGATGATATCATGCTATGCTTATGCTATGATTAGTGTAGAATGTATGTATGGATCGATGCAATGCAATGATTTCTTTCATATGTATGGATGTTATGCAAATGTAATTGATTATGAAAAGATGTATGTATGGTTTATGCTTATGCAATGAATGTAATGTATGGTAACAAATGATAATGATATAAGATGTAAATGCAGCGATACACATGATATGTTTTTGCAGGTTGATGAAGACAAGTAGTCAGTCTTATGTCAAAAGGATGTTTAACCCTAGAGGGTTACTGCTTGCGGTTTGATGAAGAGACCTTCGAGTGAGACTCAGCTCTCGTTAGATGTGAAGAATTGATATGAAGAATTATTTAAGCTTTGAAGTGTTTCCAAATAGTTGTGAGATCATGCAACATGCAAAATGCCAAGATACATGCAAAATGAAATGCAACCGAAGACCTAGGACCTAGTCACTGATCATGTGTCGATTTGTTATCATCATTGAACTTTTAGGTAACCAGATAAATCAATACAATGCCCACTAGCTATGAAACCATAGACATATGAATATCGATTTGTATGTGCAAGAATCAATACAACACCCACTGGTCAACAACCATGGATATATGAATATTGATTTTATTTTCAGAATGTCAGATTAGATATAAGCACCAAGGCACAAACGCCGGGATGACCTGAATATCATGTCCATTTTGATATAGCAATTTGTACAAGCATCAAAGCATGAATGTCATGATGACCTGAATACGCCTTGCATGACAAACACGTCAAACAGCCAAGAGATTACTCTAAATCCAATGTGAATTACCCGTAGTGACCCTTTATCGTTCACATCCTTAGGTAAGATCGTGTTCACAATAAGAGAAAGAACTCACTCAAAAAGATAATAGTTAGATCAAACTTCCTTGAATCTTCTGGGTATCAATGGTCGAGGTACACATGGCCATCCAATTCAAGATAGAGGCTCTTACAGTCGGACACCATTTCAATCCAAAATTTCCAAAGTTGTTAGATTTTCACATACAAGCAGAAGACAAAGAAAAGATTATGCCCCCAGTCATCACTCTCTAAATCCTATAAAGGACATCATCGAAGAGCTCGAAGGGACACAATATGCAAAAATCTCAATGCGAATCAGTAAGCATACAAGGAGATAAAAGCATGTAAAAAAAGCATAGATTGTTTTCAGTTTTCAGTTTGATGTTGATTGCATTGTTGTAGATGCAAAATCCTTTCTGGAGACAAGACAGACTTGACTAACTCAAATGAAGCTTCAAAATGACTCTGACTAGATATGATACGTCTAAGATACACTGGAGACCATAGGATATGACATTGATTGCCCCCAAGTTTGAACATTGATAGGATACAGACGTTGGAGCTGATTGGTGTACAGACCAACTTATTGGAAACTGAAAATGCAAAACAAACTGGGAGATATGTACAAACTAAAACAAAACTGAAAGCTGGGAAAGACCAAGATTGCGCTGATAGATGGAGCATTTTGAAACAAGTGGCGCCTGTTTTCCGAGTTTTCACCATCTTGGCAGAGATTCTATTTTTGCTACCAAGGCACCTGTTTCCAGGTTTTCACCAAGGCACTTTTTTTTTTCTCATTTTTTTGCTTTTTTTTTTTTTGTACTTTTGATATTTTTTGATTTTTTTGTGAATCATCAAGGCGCCTATTGCTAGGTTTTCACCAAGATGTTCATTTTTTCAAGACTTTTTTTAATTTTTATAATTTTTTCAGGACATTTTACCATAGACTGAATGCCTTAGGTGTAAAATTTTTTCAGATGGAGAACGTTGATTGGTTCTCGGAGCTGTTCTCCTTCAGTCGTTGAGAGTTGATAGGCATCAGAGCCAAAAGTAGCAGTGATGACAAAGGGACCCATCCAATTGGGTTCGAACTTCCCCTTGCGTTCTCGATGGGATTGATTTTTAGGATTCTCTCTCAAGACTAGATCGCCAACCTGAAATTCTCTGTGTCTGACTTTCTTGTTGTAGCCTCTAGACATTCTCTTCTGGTATACTCTGAGATGATCATACATTGCTTCTTTGTGCTCATCTAGTAGTTCCAGTTCTTGTAACCTAGACACTCTGTAGTCATCATCAGTTACTAGACCCTGCATTCTAATTTGGAGTGATGGGATTTCAACCTCAATAGGCAGTACTGCTTCAGACCCATAAACTAAAGCGAAAGGCGTAGCCCCTGTAGGCATTTTGATGCTTGTTCTGTAGGCCCATAGAGCTGGATTAATCATGAGATGCCAGTCTCTGCCAGTTTTTTTTACTGTTCTGTGCAAGATCTTTAGACACAACACTTCAGTAAAACATTAGAGGTTAGCAAAATCAAAATTGTACAAAATTGAAATCTAATTTAACCAAGAGATTTACTGCTTTCTAGTAGGTGTGAGATTAATGTTCTCAAATTGTTATCAAGATCAGTGACCTAGACGACACCTAAATGAAGGATTTGAATGCAAAACTGATATGAAATATGAATAAAATTAATCTATTTTTTTGGTATTTTCTATGCAATAATATGAAAAACTGATATGAATCTATGCTAATATGGAAATTGATCTAACAATGATATGAATTTATGCTAAATGATATGCAATGCTCAAAACTAGAAAGATCTCACAATAGCTTGGATTCGCAAAGAGCTTTGATTTTCCCAATTCCAATTCTCCAAATCTGATATGCTATGATTCCTGTAGAGTAAGTTTGCAATTTGCGAGATATGAATTATGAAGAGCTAAGCCTTGGTTTTATAGAAATCCAGGGCTTTGGAGGTGCATGAGAAAAAGTCATAAATCACTTAGATAACTCAAGTTGATTTTTGAGTTATTTTTAAATAAAGATAATTTAATTCACAAAACATGCAAAAGCACAGTTCAACTCGAATTAGAAGTTTAGATCAACTTTAAAACTCAAAAAGATGTTGAGTTTCAAAAAGCTAACAACTTGCATTGATTTTCTAATTTGAGTTTAACTGGTCCTTGAATATGCACAATAATTATGAATTAATTAAATAAATAAAGTGATTTATTCTCAACTTAACTGATTTTTGAAATAAAATAATTAATTTATGGGTTAATTAACTATTTTATCAAACTTTTATTAAAAACTATATTATTAAATAATGACAACTTGCTTTAATTAATTAAATAAAAATTTAATCAATTAGTCATAGGATATTGGATTTATTGTCAAAATTAAATAATACAATTAATAATAGATAGAATTAAATTTAATTACACAATTAAGTGGCAAGATATTAAATCTAATTAATTAAATATGAAAATATTCAATTAATCAAACTTAGGATAAATGTGATTTATCGTCAAATAATCATTAAATTAAAGATAATTAAGATAATTAGGAATATTACTAGGAATATTCCCCGATGCAGAATTTAAGATAATCAATTATGATTCGATGATGTTTAGATGTGCCTTAGATTAGGACTTCGATGTTGATTTCGTCCGATTTGTAGATGTACGAGATTAATGAACTTATAGCCCATTTTTGGGGTATTACACATTTGACCTCTCAATCTTCTTTTATGAGGTGGGGAGGGACTTTTTCCTCACATGGGGTTTGGCCTCTCTCATTCTTCTTTAAGAGTAGATAATCTATCTCTCTTTTAGCGAGGAATTTTTTCCCATTGTGTTTTCTTCTTTTCTCTATTTGCAAATATTGCATTGCATGTGTACATGGGTACCTAATATGACTTAGTAGTTGGGACCCAACTTTCATTGTTTACATTCTCCCTATGTTGCACTTAGTGTAAGTTGTTGGTGTGTTTATGTCTTGTACCAAGTAAATCTTTCTCCTAGATTCTAAACGCATGTGCACTTAAATTTGCTTAGGGACCACATAAAAATATTCCCACTCTCAGCAGTGTTATTACATTATCACTTTTTCACCTTAGGTGTGTGTTTCCACCTTCAGTGGACATATCACACTATCATTTTTTCACTTTAGGTGGGTGATAAGTTATCACCCTATGCATCATGTCATAAGATTAAGGCACTTAACATAATCTTATGCCTCTCTATGTTTCACATTGGCCTCTATAACCAAGAGATCTCCTATGTAATATCATCTAGTGTATTGCATTCTTTGAGAGAATTTATTCTTGTCATATTGATCATCTCTTGTTATTGTGTTATCCATTAGGCCTCTAGATCTTAGGTGGCTATCTCCATAGCTAGATTTTGCATTCTCTAAATTTATCATCCAAACACATTTCAACCCCAAATAATCTACCAAAAGAGATGAACTAAGTTCTAAAAGTTCTAAAATCTTAGGCCCTCTTGATCACAATTGCTTATTCATTTACATATAAATACTAGACATCTAATTTATATGCATAGAAATAAACTAGGTTTACTTTCTATTTAAGGAATAATTACTAGTCAATCATAAAATGGACTTCTCATCCACTCTAATATGATATTAAATTTAAATTTTAAAATTTAATAGCAATTATTTATAAGATCCCATTCTTTATTTGGTTTTTGTTGAAAGTGGTTATGAGTTCAATTTCTCAAATGTCACATTGAGAAAAAAATTTGTGACATGAATTGAAAGTTTTAGTTCTTTCTCTCCACACTATTCATTTCTAATAACAATTAAATTGGAAATTAGACATTTTTGACAAATATTATTCAATACAAATAAAATTTGTTGGAAAAGGATTCTCAAGGGGATATTGGAAAAGGATTCTCAGCGGCTTCATATTTCTACAGAAGGCTGGACCAGTGCCTTCTCTAGTGGATGAAAATGTTGTGTTTCTGCACCATGGCCCCCATTGGTGACTCCTCTATGGATTGGACTTAGAGACTACAGCTGAATCAGAGTTGTTGACACTGCTGCTTGGTTGATGAAATTTGGGTTTGTAATTTGCTATTATGCTGTGCTATGTCAATGTGCTTGACTGCAACTTTCAATTCTTTCGAAGACATTGTAGTTGTTTTAAGCATGTGCTGAACACTGCTGATTACTGTTTGGACTGTGGGACAGCAGTGCTGGCTTTTTCTTGCTGCAGTTGTTATCTGCTGCTCATTTTTGTCTTACCTTAGCTGCAGCTTTCAATAAATTTTTAAAAAAAATCAAAACTTATTCACACAAAATTTCAAGTAATGTTGTCACTACATATTTGAAATAATTCCTTGAATGGAGAACGCGCTGCTTCCACCCAGAATACAGAAAATCAGATTGACAATGCTTTCTAAAATTACAACTGCAAGTGAGAAAATATTGAATATTGCACACTTAGCATGTGCAATATATAATCTATTCAAACTGATTTTTTTGTCTAAAACTGACACAAATTCCCATGGATATTATCATACTTAACATGCTTTTCCTCTGTTGTAGATATGCCATTGCCCTACTCTTTTGAGCATTGCAGGGCCTCTAGAATTGGTTTGGGCCATTAGGTATCATATGGGTGCTGGAATATGGGCTCTAATTCTGAAATTAGATTTTCGGATAATTCAATTCTATGTTTGTGTCCATCCAAAAAAGCAAGAATTGGAATTTTGAAATTCCAATTTTGCCCACAAAATGAGCAGTTCATCTTCCACTTGAAAAGGTAGAATTAAATATTCTAAAATTGACTATATCCAACATTCCGTATTCCAGCACCCAAACTGACCCTAGCTCGTAAATGTTAGGTTAGATATACATTTTGGGTACATACTAATATTTGGGCAACATACCAACCTGTTTGGTGCATTTGGTCTCAAATGGCTCCATAAATGAAAATGACAACAGATGAAAAAAAGGAAAAAAAACCTTGATATTTCCCAGGGTTATATGTACTCAAGGTCAGGTACAGGAATTTGACTGGGAGTAACAAAAATCTGGAGAAAATAGGAACCTCATGAAAATGCTATTTTTCTTTAAAGATGACATGTAGTTACTTTATTTGATACGAGTTGAAACAAAACTTACAGAAAGTGGGAGATTTTATTAGTATTGGATAAGAGAGAGAAATACCAGTGACTGTCTCTAACAAAGTGGAGATAATTGATTGATGAAATTTCCAATTTCAATAATCTGATTGTAGTCAACAAGGGGAAATTATTGGTGCAAAGATGCAATCTCTTTTTATTCCTTTTCAAAACAAAGCATCTTCAAACAGGAGAGAATTATAGGCTACAGGAGGGTATTCATTCATCGTCCAACTATCAAAGTAGAACACAGGAAATCTGAATCCAATTCTGTGATGCAAGCCAAACTCATATCTCCTACTTGTCCAACTCACATCTTCAGTCCAAATAATAAATATTATTATTATGATCCCGAAGCATTCGTTATAAATCAATCAGTACATTGCGGTACATGTTGTAAAGTCAGGAAAATGAATCGAGAGTATAAAGGGAGTAAAGATTTAAGTTCAGTATTATGATTAAATATTACATATTATTAGTATATTATATTAAAACTAAATTATAACTAGCAATTTTATTTTGGTGTGCAATAGGTACGCTGTATTAATGTTGGAGGAATAAAAAATTCTATTTTTTCATTTCACTCTTTCTTCTTTTATATCAGCGTTTTTCTATTTTTATATATAATTTTTAATTCTTTTATATGTACATTAATCAAATAATTATATATCTTTTTTTTATTTACTATTATTTTGATGAGTCATTCATCCCTACTATTATTACTTTGAGCTATGGCAACTACCACATTCATTTCACTAATGCACCATCCAATCTAGAGTGTTTCAAATATCCATTTGACAAGATATTGCACAACTATTATACAAGGCTAAGCAATTAGAGTTTTAAATATGATGGAAAAATCCATGTGTACTATTATTATTTCGTTTAAGATTTTTTGTAAAATATTGAAAAAGAAATTTGATGTTATATTAAATAATATAATATACTATTCTATATACTATGTAAAATAGTATAATAAGTATCATTAAATATATGATAGAATATTTTTTTTACTTATAATATAAAAAATAATATATAGTATATAAATATTAATATATTATTGTATTTCAATATCGTATAATATAATATATTGTAAATATAAAAATAATACAATATAATATACATTATATATTATAATAATATAAAAATAAATTTAAATTTATAATACATGTAATTTATCATCTACAATTTGAATTGATCTAATAGTGAAGAACTTGTACTCTTGTGTGTACTAGTTATGACAGGATACTCATCTGTTTCAAGAAAGTTCTTATTAATAGATTATTGCACTCATCCCCTATTACTAGACAGAAAATGAGTGGCGGGACAACAATTACAATTCTTCTTTTCAATTCATCCCGCTATGCATCACCAAATGTAAGTACATTATCAGCAACCCATATCATTCAGAAAGATTTTTCTCCCAGCAAGAGCAGGTAAGAGAGTTCATTTCAAGCATTGAAAAACATAGACATGCTAGGTGACTATGTCCATTACATAGATTATGTGCAACACTATATTTCTCTTGCAGTAAATATGTAATTCCCTTGCTACATTTTTTCCAAAGTCCCCAACTGGATTTCCCTCTCCCAAACTTTTGAAAAATGCTCTGTTTCTATTCACACAAATTAAATCTGTGTATGATTGGGCAATCCTGCATCCATTTCGATTTAAGCCTTAATTAAATTTAATTAAAATGTGACAATTATATTTAATCATTTACAATCACAGTACCAAGTTTTGGATTAAACCAAATTATTTCTTACCTATATTTTTTAGGTCTAACTGCAATGGCTAATTTTCTTTTTATATACAAGTCTTGGGGTATTATCTAATTGAAAATTTTGGACGTGTGCCATATTTGCTAAATGCAATGGATATTATTGGCCAACAGGCACATGTATTATTTGCTAATTGCACTGAACTTCCAATTTCTACTGCAGGATTTAGCATATTGGGGCACACAGATTTTACACACAATGTACCCACAAATGAGTCTCTGTACCTTTTTGGAATCCATATCCATTCGCTCCAATCCCACCTCAGCTCGTCTAAAGTTCGAATCTTCGCAATCTCACCCTGCAACTAAATATGGTTGAAAGTAAACTTCTGCTTGTTTGGCAAGGCTTCACTTTTAAGGCTCATCCCGAGTTCCAATCTCAGCATTCTCTGCTAACAAATATGGTTAAAAGTAAACCCTAGCAAAAGCAGAATTTCCAGAACAACTTAACGCGGGAGCAACATTTCAAGGGAGTCCGAATGAGAAAATGGGTTTCAGAAGTGAGAATACCCAATTCCAGAGCCAGAATTTGGTTGGGGTCTTATTATTCTCCTCAACAGGCCGCTCGCGCTTATGATTGTGCTGTGTATTGCCCCAGGGACGGGCAACAAATTTCAGAGGAGCCGGATTGGACTCTGTTGGATTCATTTCTTAAAGATAGTGAGAGCAACGTCTCTATAAGTAACTGTACATATTAATCTTGACAAAATGGCCAATTACTAATACAGGGGCTGAGATACTCCTACCGTTTGGAATTGTAACATGGCCAAATTTAAAATAAGGCCTAAGTAAGCTTATCAGACGCCCCCTGTGACATGTAGTTTTAGCCATAAAAAAAATTGGGCCTAAATATGCTTTTCAGGCGCCTGCTCTGATGTCCATCAGAATTATTATGTCTGTCTGCCATAAAAAATGTTCATAACCACCGTTTTAAAGAATGCTTCTAACAAATGACTGCATACCCAAATTATTATTTTTTTTTTCCCATGCATAAAAACTCCCTGCAACAGAATCTTTTCGTCTATTAAGCTTGCCTGAACACAATCTGACGAAATTCAAAAACTATAAATCTATTACAATTTGCCCACCTTAGTGAAATTTAGACAAGCGATACCAAAATTATAACCTTCTCCAACTGCTCGGAGCTCATCCCATCTGGAAGTATCGACTCAAATAAATGAACCAGATGACTTGCCAGTTAAATCGCCGGGCAAATTATTCTTGCCAATCCGAATGGAACAAGCCCAAAATTTTGTCCCCTTTCGTCCATCTGGCCATTCTCACCATCAAATAATTCTCAGGCAGAAAGGTTCAGTGGGCCATTATATTGGACCCTGCAATTGGAAAAATCCACCTGTAAAGTGGCAGAACAAAAATTCAATGTTCCAGATGACTTCAATGGTAGTCATTTTGGTTAGAGGATCTACAACTGTTGGATGAATTTTTTTGCTTGAACCCTTTTATAGGGAAACGTCTACGCGTAATTAATTTTATATATAATATTAAACTTAAATAAATGAACTTTGTTATTAATTTATCTTACAATAATAAATTTATAAATAAATATTAATGTTTTTGATATTAGCAACATCAAAATAAGGATGTTGTCTCATAATACAACTATTCAAAAGGATTATCAGCATAAATTAATATTAATGTTAAATATATTTACAATAAATAATTATGAATTAATGATAGAAATTAATATATAATATTTTACTTAAATTTTTAATCTTTTTATACGCTTGATTCATTTTTATGACTTTAGAACATGTATGTTATGTAGTAATTGATTTATAACTAATATTGTAGTACATAATACATCTAATTTATGATTGTTGTTGTTTACGTATTTGACAGTTGATTTGATTGTTGTATGTATGGCCATACAAAGGGGTGGATGGGACAGATGCAAATTTTTGGCCACATAACAATGGCCCCATAGGGTTTATATACCTAGATAAGGATGAAGATTTTATATAAAATTGTTTTTAGTTGGTGACATGATTGTAAGATGTGTGTACTTTCTACTCATATTGGTCCTACAATATTTCCTCTATTCATTTCACGTCTCTTTTGGGAAAGAACTAAGTGAATTATCTACTAAAATTAGGTGAATGGGTATAATAAGGTACAATACTTGTTGAAGGTTTTGTAAGTGAGGTAGCAAGGTAAGTGGATTTAATCTTGAAGGAAACTCTACGGTGAAGTGTGCTTGAGTTGGAGTAGTACTAGGATGGGTGGCCTCCTAGGGATGGCCTAATGATTTACTTATGTGGGCATCACCTAAATGTAATGAGTGTTGAGTGTTCCATTCATTCTAATGAGAAATAGGGTCTTGTGAACCGCTGCTCATGAAACATGGGTCAATGAGTTTGACTTGAAAACTGCATAGTTGAATCTTGATAGCAATATCACAAATCTATGTTAGTTTTTTAAATAATGGAAGGAAGATAATGCATAATTACACCATAACACCCATAAGTCATTAAGACCTCTGTCATTGAAAGCACCTTGTAACTACAAAGGCAACATTGTCATTGAGAGCACTCTACACTAGAAATGTATATTGTCCCTATAATCGAATTGTCCATGAATGATTTAAAGTTGGAAATGCCAATGAAAAATCACAAGCATCCACCCTATAGACGAATCAAAAGTGAAAAAGTATTCATCATCTATGTACAATTATGAAGCTCTTCATAGCATCTTAGGTATTTTCAAAAAAAATTTATTGTTATAATGAAATTGAAAAAAAAATAATGTATGTATTAATAAATATAATAGATTTTTTTTCTACATTACATAAGATATTTATAAACCTTGATATATATTGTACAGTTAAATATACTTTATATACTTGTAACATATCGCTTTAACAAGTAAACCAAAAAATCTTTGTCAACAAACTCTAGCAAATACAAGAACTAGAATATTTCATCCTATATGTTTGTCTTAGAACAAACTTTAAAAGTGGATTGTACACACAATACGACATAAGAAACTAGTAAAATAGAAATACACTAGCAGTTACACACTTTTTTTGTATAATTGTGAGTTGATAGGGTTTTGATCTTCAGAAATAGATGAAATAAGAGAATTGACAAAACATATAGTATAGTATAATGGAATAAGCAATCATAGAAACCAATTAAGGTCTATTGATTTGACATCTCTAATTAAATAGAGAGGCGGGTCACGAACTTCACTGAAAGTATTTTAGAGTGCCTTGTGTTCCTGAAGTAATGAAACATATATTTGTTCTAGATTGTGTTCACTTTTGTTTGTGAGTATTCTTATAATTTGAAATGCATATTGGAAAATGAAAATAAATGATGTTGTTTCATTCCATTGCTCAAACAAGAAAAATTTCATGTGCGACATTCATTCAAGGAAGAAATTTCTCATGTCCAAGATTTATTATGTTTAGTTAACTAGTTGAATAGGATATAAACTCAATCATCCACCATTGTCTCAAAACTGAATATACCAAGAAAAGTAGATATGCTTCACAGATTCAATTCTTTGATGAAAAATGAAACAAGCCCCCCAAAAATGCCTTATAGATCTGAACCACAATTTCATCCAAAATTTTAAAAAAGAGCACACAATTTTTTCAAGAAATTGTAAAGTCTCTACAAATTGCAATTTTTTCTTGATTGCTTGCTAGGTGCTCATTAATACCAAATAAATAAGGGTGTATAAAGAGAACTATTTACCAGCTAAGGTTTCAAGCAAAACCAAATAGGTGAGAATTGACAAGTATAAAAAAGGAAAGAACTATGAATTTAATGGTTGAGCTCGAAATGCACACAATGAAAAAGTATAAAGGAATTAAGAATATATAAATATGAAGATTTCCAAAATATTTATGAGAATCTATTTAAATACCATGTTCCCTTGCAATACGAAGGTGTTCAAAAGTGGAGGAAATTACTATATGTAGCCTAAATAACCTTATGTAGTTTGAATAAGATTTATTATTTGATCTTTTAAAAAATTCTTTTTCATATATCTCTATCATACTAATCAAATTTTTACTATTGATAAAATAATATAACATAGATTTTTAGTATTGATAAAACTTTTAAAATTTAAAATGAATATAATAGATAAGAAGCTTATTTTTAGGCTTTTTGTATTTATGACAAGAATAAGAAAGCGTGATGCCATTGTGTATAAAAATGCATATAATAGATAAGTAGCTTAGTTTTTTAAGGATTTTTTTTTAAAAAATGACATGGATAAGAAAGCATGATGTTATTCAAACTAAATTATATTTTTTTTAAATGATTAAACACGAGTTGTAAAAAAAAAATTCTAGATATAAATAGAACCTTTCTATATGTTTCTTTTTTGCATTCATATCATTTTATGTTCTAGAATAAATTAAATTAAATTTCACTTTAAAAATTAAATTATTTAACTTGAATTATATTGTTGTATTTTCAAATGTTGTATATGTTTAGTTGCTTGTGTGTTACAGCTATAAGAACCAAGGCTATTAAGATCTTATTAAGATGAAGTGTCCTTTCCAAGTACTTCAATTCAATAAGTAGCAAACTTATTATTCTTCAAAGATATTCAAAATTATTAATTTTGAATTAAATTGTCAAAAGATGTTAATCATAGAGATCAATCACAAATGTTTTCCTCCACTAAAATAAATGTACACATTGTATTTGTATTAAAGTGGTGTTAAATTTATTATTTCAATGCTTAAAACCTTCACTATACATCAACATTTACAAAGGAATCCTTATGGTTGAAGCATACTCTATTCTATTCTTAGTCACCAGTATTCCATTCTTAGTCACCAGTACTCCTAGTGATTCCAAACAACTGAAAATGTTATTAAAACTAAAGAAGATATTACAAGGGAATTAGATTCCATATTTATATAGAAAAAATTGAATGCGCATGTGAAGGAAAGACACGGGCATAGAAATAAGATCCAAAACCTCTTCATTTCAGGCACTTCAAAATTTGGGAGCATCTCCAACCTATAGATTTTAGATACTTCTAGTTATAGGAGCATCATCTGCAACCAATTTAAATATATTTTCATGTACACATCTGTATACTATTGTGTATTCACCATTTTTTTAGGGGATCTTAAATCAATTTGTGCATTCAAGTAAATCGTTGAAGACAAACAAGAATTCTGAAAAAAAAATTCCTCATAATACTTTGCATTCACATTGGCAACAATAATCGGCTATGGAATAGCAAAAAATACACATTACCTATTCTATCCATGCCTAGAAATTCGTGAGCCCACTGCTCAATATACCATAGTGATTGAATAAGAAATCCAAACTAATCTTATAATTGACTTCTATAAATTTATTGCACATGCAAAACATAGAATCAAATTCCTCTCCAAACCTACTGCACAATTCTTTTGCATTTGTTGTAACATTTTTTTCACCAAAAACAACTACGCACCGACATGACATTGATCATTGTCTTCTTAAAATTTCTTAGCTCAACCAAATTAATATATAAAAATGACATCCAATTTTTTTATCTCATACTACAAACAAATGATTAAATGCATATGCATAGACACCAAACACTATATATATAAAGAAAATGGACAATGACCCAAAAAATAGAGATAAGGATAAGATTAAAAAAAATAGAGATAGGGTTAAAAATTTGTATGATCAGAAAAATTAAAACAACCGGAGAGGCTAACAATTTTTGGGCATCAATTTTTTTAGGGAGCAAAGGTCCCACAAATATCCTATCAGCTAAATAAACATTCGAATTTAAATATTATTTGTCTTACTTTTAATCTAAATTGCTCACAACCAATGCATTTATTTCATTTTTAAAATTCTCATCCACCTTTATATCTACAAAACTCAATATAAATACATTTAAAATAATAAATAATAAATAAAATAAAAAAGTAAATAAATATAAACAAGAACTACAGTGCAGCATAGTTCCTGCCAAGTGCTGGCAGGACAATTTTGAAAGATAGGAGAGGAGGAAGAAGCTTTTGCAGGAGCATCTTGGGTCCTTGGCAATCCTATGTCACCAAAAAGAATTTGGAGTTTGTTTGTGTTGCTCGGTTTCTACTTTGACCGAGTTGGTCGGTAGTTGGTTGGTTTCCTTTGGTTACCGAGTGTGGTCGGTTCTCTCCTGGGCGATCGGTTATTTCACTGGCACTCGGCGTTGTCTGTTTGTTGCTTGGTTATCTACTTACTAACGGGTTCAGTTTTGTTTCCTGTTGTGGCCGACTTGTGCATTTATATTGGATCATGAAATTAATGTTTGTATCCATCATTGGGAAGCATGTGGTCCTAGATTTGACTGTTACTTCTGTTAATTATGGATCTAAAGGCCAACTCAGGTTGGTAGCTTCTTGTATAAATGTAGATGTTTCGTAGTAGTTGGGGGGTCAGTTTTGGATAGAAGATAGTAGACATTAGTCTGGAGATTTCTGACAGATCCTCGCATGTTTGAGGACTTCTGTAATCCATTGTAATATCTAGCCCTAACCAAGAAGGCCTTACAACCCGGCATGTATGGTTCCAATTAATGATAATATTTGAAGGATATAGCATTCTCTCTCTCACTCTTGTTGTTTGTTTCTTCTGCATGTGTGTTGTAGGCTTGGATCATTAGGGTACACCATCCTTTGGCCCCTCTTGTTCCCTTCCCTTGAGTCAGGTGGTATCAGAGCGAGGTTAGATCTTGATCTAGTTCTACGGATCTAGGTTTGCAGGTTCCTCTTGAAGCCCTAGTTGAAATGTTGTGGGGTAGCAGATTGTGATCTGACCTATAATTGCAAAGGGTTGTCAAGATGGTTTGTGGGAGGCGAGATGTAGATCTAGGATTGATAGATATGCTAAGATAGATTGCTGCTAGATTAGAACAGTAGAAACAGCCCAAAGAAGAGGCAGACATCTTGAAGATGTTAGTGATGATGAAATTGAAGAAGAACAGGTGAATGCAAAACTTGCTCCTATTATGGATCAAGGTGAAGAAAGATTTTTGAAGGATTTAACAAATTTGAAGTCAACACCACACTTCAATCCTCCTGAGTATAGTGGAAAGATGGATTATGATGAATTGGTGGACTAGATCATCGAGATGGAGAAGTATTTTGAATATGAAAATATCCCTGAGGATAAGAAGGTGAAGATTGCAAGCACAAAGTTGAAAAGTCATGCATCCTTATGGTGGGAATATCTGCAATTGGATCGAAAGAGAAAAGGAAAAGACAAAATCAAGGTATGGAGTAAAATGGTCAATAAGTTGAAAGGAAAGTTCTTACCTTGTGATTATCAGATTAACCTAGTTTGGCGAATGCAAAGTTTGAGATAGAAAGATAGCTCGGTAAAAGAGTATACTGAGGAATTCTATAGATTAGATATCAAATCTAGACATACTGAAGATGATGTGGAAAGAATCGACAAATACCTAAATGGTTTGAGGGTTTACATCCAAGAGGAGATTAGTATGGTCAAATTGGAGAACATTGAAGAGGCTTATCAATTTGCTTTGAAGGCCGAGGAGAAATTGAACAAGAGACATGAACAGAGATAGAGAGGTCGAGGTGGTAGATTCCCTAGAGGAAGAGGTAGATTGAATGGTGAAAATAGCATATCTGAACCAAAAAAGACAAATCTGGACAAAGGCAAGACCAAGTGGAAAGGTGAAAGTTCTAGAGGCAGAGGCAGTAACTACCGAGGTGGTTATAGCAGAGGAAGTTTCTGAGGAATGCTTTGGTGCAAGAAGAGTCACTGAATGAACTTGAGAAAGAAAATAACTTTATGGTAAGGAGAGCACTATGGAATGAAAGCAAGAAGGAAGATTCGGTAAGGAAAAGTTTGTTCAAGACAAGATGTAGAGTTTCTAACAAAGTTTGGAAGGTGATCATTGACAGTGGTGGCTTGGAGAATCTGGCATCTAAAGAGATGGTCACAAAATTGCAGTTGGAAAGGTTGGTACATCTGAAGCCCTATAAGATTTCATGGATCAAAGATGAGCATACACTCCTTGTAAGTGAACAATGTTATGTGAATTTGAAGATTGGAAAATACTATGATAAGGTGTTATGTGATATCATGCCTATGGATTGTTGTCATATTTTGTTGGGTAGAGCTTGGCAATATGATAGACATGCTATATATGATAGGAGATTGCATAAGTATACTATTGTGGCTGATGGAAAGAAACAAATCTTGTTACCATTGATGGAAGAAAATGTTAGTAATGTTTGCACATCTATGAAAGTTTGTTTGATGGAAGGAAGTTTGTTAACTCATTGAAGAGGAATGGTGTATGTTTTGTTGTGATTCCTAATAATCCGAGTAAGAAAATAGAGGATAATGTCCCTGAGGAGATTGATAAGTTACTCACCGAGTACAGTGATATCATTTTTGATAATGTACTTGATGGTTTTCCACCGAAAAGAAGCATTGATCATTGTATGGATCTAATCCCTGGAGCTAGTTTACCGAATAAGGCACCTCATCGATTGACACCTACCGAGAATCAGGAATTGAACCGACAGATTCAAGAGTTTCTAGAGAAAGGTTTGATCAGAGAAAGTTTGAGTCCTTGTGTAGTACTTGTTGTATTGGGACCGAAGAAGAATGGAGAATGGAGAATGTGTACTGATTCTAGAGCAATCAATAAGATAATAGTGAAGTATAGGTTTCCTATACTGAGAATGGATGATATAATGGACAGTTTGACTGGAGCAAAGTATTTCACAAAGATTGATTTGAAAAGTGGGTATCATCATATCAGAATCAGAGAAGGTGATGAATGGAAGACTGCTTTCAAGACAAAGGAAGGTTTGTATGAGTGGTTGGTTATGCCCTTTGGTTTAACTAATGCACCGAGTACCTTTATGAGGCTAATGAATGAAGTTTTGAAGAAATTCTAGGGTAAATTTGTGATTGTATATCTTGATGATATTCTAATATTCAGTAAGACCAGAGAAGAACATTTGTCACATGTTAGAAAAGTTTTGCAAAGATTGAAAGAGGAAAAGTTTTTGATAAATTTGAAAAGTGTTCATTCATGAAGGAAGAGATTGTGTATTTGGGATTTGTAATTTTAGTTGATGGTTTAAAGATGGATCCTGAAAAGGTTGAAGCTATTTTGAATTGGCCTACACCTATGAATGCTAGTGAGGTAAGATCATTTCATGGTTTGGAAAGTTTTTACTGAAAGTTCATAAGGAATTTCAGTTCAATTTGTAATGCTATGACTGAGACTATGAGAGGAGAAAAAAGAGAATTCAAGTGGACACATGGAGCTGACAGAAGTTTTGAGACTTTGAAGCAGATGGTTGCTTAATTAACTATTTTGGCATTACATGTTTCAGTAAGGTATTTCAAGTAGAATGTGATGCAAGTGGAAGTGCAATTGGAGCTATGTTGAGTCAAGAAGGTAAACCTGTTTCTTTCTTTAGTGAGAAGTTGAATGATGCTAGAAGGAAATATTTTGTGTATGATCAAGAATTCTATGCTATTGTTCAAGCATTGAGGAAATGGAGACATTATTTGATACCGAGTGAATTTGTGTTATATACTGATCATAAGGCTTTACAATATTTGGGTAGTCAGAATAAGTTGAATCAGAGACATATGAAATGGGTTGAGTATTTGCAGAGTTATACATTTGTGATAAAGCATAAGAGTGGAGTCACTAACCAAATTGTTGATGCATTGAGTAGAAGAAGATCTTTGATGACTGAGATGAAAATTGAAGTTATTGGTTTTGATGAGATGAGAGGTTTGTATGAAAATGACCTTGATTTTTCTGAGCCATGGAGAAAGTGCAGAGCACCTATTCAAGATCAACAAGATACTAAATGGGATGAATATTTTATTTAGGAAGGTATGTTTTTAAAGGTATTCAGTTGTGTATACCAAGAGGAGTAATGAGAACTAATCTGATAAAAGAGAAACATAGTAGTGGTTTGGCTGGACATTTTGGCATTGATAAAACATGGAATTTGTTGAAGGAGAAGTACTTTTGGCTGCAGTTGTATAGAGATGTTCAGAAATTTGTGAAAAGTTGTGGTATTTGTCAAGTTGCAAAAGGAGTAAGTCAGAACACTGGATTATATACACCGATTGTTGTTCCTGAGAAACCTTGGATTGATATCAGTATGGATTTTGTTCTTGGCTTACCAAAGACAGTAAGAGGTAATGATTCTATATTTGTTGTTGTGGATAGATTTTCTAAGATGGCACATTTTATACCTTGTAGAAAGACATCAGATGCAGTACATGTAGCCGATCTTTTCTTTAAGGAAATTATCAGATTGCATGGATTACCAAGGAGTATTATATCTGACCGAGATAGTAAATTTGTTGGATATTTTTGGAAAACACTTTGGAAGAAATTTGGCACTAAGTTGAAATATAGTTCTACATTTCACCCACAAACTGATGCAAAGACTGAAGTTGTGAACATAAGTTTGGGAAATCTTTTGAGATGTTTAGTTGGAGACACACCAAGTAATTGGGATTCCGTGTTAGCACAAGCAGAGTTTGCATACAATAATTCAATGAATAGGAGTATTGGAAAGACACCATTTGAGATTGTGAATGGTACACAACTGAGAGGAATATCTAATTTGAGAGATATTGCTGATGAAAATAAGAAAAGTGTTGAAGGAGTAAAGTTTGCTGAATACATGAAGACATTGCATGAAGATGTGAAGCTGAAGCTAGAAGATAGTAATCAGAAATACAAAGACAGAGCTGATAGATCAAGAAGACATAAGACTTTTGATGTTGGTGATGAAGTGATGGTTCATTTGAAGAAAGGTCAGTTTCCTGTTGGAACATATGGAAAGTTGAAGATGAAGAAGTTTGGACCTTGCAAGATTCTGAAGAAATTTGACAGTAGAAATGCATATGAGATTGAATTACCTGATGACATGGACATATCACCAATTTTCAATATTGCTGATTTATATGAGTATCATGAACCTAATGAAGAAGTGATAGTACCAACATAATATCCTAAGAAGCAGAATGATGAAGTTGAACAGATTTTGAAGGAAAGAATTGGCAAAAGTACAAGAGGAAAATAGTATATGGAATATCTGGTTAAGTGGAAGAATAGACCGATAGAAGACAATTCATGGATTTCATAGTCTGAGTTGGATGCAGCTCGGACCAAACCTACCAAATGATTCAGAGAATCATTTCAAAATAGCCCCAGGTGTCTGATGTAGGAGCATCTTGGGTCCTTGGCAATCCTATGTCACCAAAAAGAATTT